>JAWNNC010000125.1:0-121020 GCA_035043275.1 Drosophila tanythrix
CTCATAATTTCCCTCCAATTCTATGGGTGGATGATAGTTTGCCATTAAAATTGAGCTGTTGCCCGTCAAAGTAAGAGTTGTTGTCATTCTGATTGATTATTTTCAAGTGAAATAATAATTACATTTCCTTATATTATAACTCAAATTATAATAAAATCAGCGAATCCTCGTCTATAGCAACCATTTTCTAGAGCATCATCTTTACTTATTAGTACGAAACCATTGACAAATGGTCTTAAATTCATCAAATTTCATATCTACTCCTACATGATCTTGGTATATATGTTTCATATTTAGTTCACCTTGCTTGAAGATTATTATTAGGTTTGCATTATAACGAATAAGATGTTTAGGGATGCGTGTATACGTGTGACATAAATAAAATGCATCAATATTATTATGTCGTCCCCTTTATTTATTAGCTTATCTTTTACGATTGATGCGCGCTATGCCAATGCATAACCGTGACCGACACGTGTTCAAAACGAGAGTGAGAGTTAGATAAAAATGCATGTGCAAGTCACAGACAAAAGTTAGAGATGCGCAAGCATATGACGTTACAAATTACGTTATGGTCTTTATTCAATGTTGCGCAAAATCACTTGTTGGCTGCTGCTGCCTCCAACACTCATATCTGATATAGTTTTCTCAACAGATCGTTACTCTCTTATAAGACTTTGAAGAATAAACAACTATTAAAATGGTAATGCGCTTTTATAAAACAACTAGTAGCAGAACAAAGCTCTATCGAGGTAGACACAGGATTTTTCGTTTGCACCAAGCGAAGAGAGTTATAATAACGCTGATACAATTAGTAATGAAGACCAGAGTCAATCGAAAAATCCTGTGTTCGAAGCTCAGTTGCTCCTCTATCTATTGCATCATAATAATCACTATAGTTTTCAGCCCTTTTAATTTCATTCTTAGTATTTGCTTGTCTTTCCTCTTCTTCTTTTTTACTTTCATAAACTGATTTGCAATTTCATTCCCCATAACGATTTTCTGAAGAGGTTTTGTTAATGGCTTGAATGTTTCCTCCAGTTGATATTCATTTGCGGCTCTACCCAATTTAATGCTTTGAAATTTTCTTTTTAGTGCGCTTCTTGTTTTTGTCAATTCTTTCAGTATATGCTCATCAATTTTAAGCTATTAAAATATCATATATAAGCCGTTCAACACCTTTGCAGGCGGTTTCTGGTTTTCGATCGGTTTTACTGTTTTTCATGTGGTTTTTACTGTTTATCATGTGGTTTATCGCGGTTTTTCGATCGGTTTTACTGTTTTTCATGTAGTTTTTTACTGTTTATCATGTGGTTTTTACTGTTTATCATGTGGTTTATCGCCGTTTTTCATGTGGCTTAACATGACTTAATACGTTTTTTTTTTGAGGTTGATTCCGATGTAACAATACCCTCATCTAATCAAATTAAATATAGTATAACCATATATACTGTTATGTACTTTATATATTTTAAATATATCTGGTTATCCGGCATTTTTATTTATTTTAAAAGATGAATACAAGTTAATTTAAAACAACATCTTTTTGGTGCATTAATAGGAATCTTTAACATAAATGTCCACAGTTGAAAGAACCAAATCGTTGTACTTGGTTATAATTGTATTTTATATTCTCTCCTAAATATCTAATAAGCTCTAGAGGTGGTGGTAAATTTCCAAAACTATCAAAATATCTGATTTGCTTAGCTGCTTTGTAGTAAGCTACCCAATGTGTTCCAGCTCCACTTGAAAGGTCTAAGTTAACAATACCACATTCCATTCTCCGCACTCGTTTTGGTAATGAGTCTCTCATAAAAACACCTCTGAAAAGGGGATATGTTTGAGGGCAAAATTCATAATGTCAATTTTCGACAGCGGTTTGTTAGGTAGCTCATTTAAAAGTTTTTTGAATGATTTGTTGATATGCCATAACCCTTTTGATATGGTTTTAGATAGAGTCCATTGCCTAAAGCAATGGCTTCCATTTTTCTGTTGTGTCGTTTATTCTCTTCTAATTCTTTCTGTGCATTTTTCGCACTATTAATACTCTTTGCAATAGATGCACCACCAGAGGCAAGTCCACCTAATGCTCCAGTGATGTTATAATAGGTATAAGTGGCAAGAAGCCACCAACTTTAGACACTAATAACTCTAGGAATTATAACTTAATTTTTCTTTCGTCCAAAAGTCTTGTTTATTGCTTTTTTGCGATTTTTATCGCAGATTGAATATCATATGGCTTCTCCTTCTTCAATACTCTGGTACCCACTCTTACTGCATGCATAAATTTTTTCTTTTTCTCACATGGTTTTTTATTTTCTTTTTGTTTGAGTCCCATACCAAATTTTTTCTTGGTTTTCATTATATTGCTTACAAAATAAGCAGCGGCTCTTTCTCCACGAGTACTATCAGAGGCCCTCACACGCTCCCACGCTCTCTCAGCCAAAATTGAATCAGCTTTATGACGATTTCCCAAATCTTTATCTTCGTATGCTATATCGTGTTCCCTACAAGCAGCATCTTTCCAGCTTTGTTCCTGGACCGCAAAACTGATAACCTGGTATATGTAGCTCAATTGGGAGTGAGTTGATTATTTTTCAGTAAGACCTCTACCTCGATAGACCTTTGTTCTGCTACTAGTTGTTTTATAAAAGCGCATTACCATTTTAATAGTTGTTTATTCTCCAAAGTCTTATAAGAGAGTAACGATCTGTTGAGAAAACTATATCAGATATGAGATTAATAAAACAAAAAACGAACATAGAAGTGAGGAATATCGACTTAAAAAACGGGGAAAATAAACAAGTTAGACATAGCAGATTATTACCCAATTCAATTAGAGCCTTAATTGTTGGACCTTCTAATTGTGGAAAAACGAATGTAATGTAATTCAAATCAGTTTGATTGAAAGCCCGAATGGACTAAAGTTTGAAAATATTTATTTATATTCAAAGTCTTTACAACAACCGAAATATGAATATTTGAAAACAGTCGTGACCCCAATAAAAGGGATGGGATATTTTACATTCTCAGAAAATGAAAGTGTTCTAGCACCAAGTAAAGCTAAAAAGAACTCTATAATGATTTTTGATGATGCAGCATGTGAAAAACAAAACAATATTCGTGCATACTTCTGTATGGGACGACATAATAATATTGATGCGTTTTATTTATGTCAAACGTATACACGCATCCCTAAACATCTTATTCGTGATAATGCAAACCAAATAATAATCTTCAAGCAAGATGAACTAAATATGAAACATGTATACCAACATCATGTAGGAGTACATATGAATTTTTGATGAATTTAAGAACATTTGTCAATTTTGTTTTATGGAAAATTATGGTTTCGTACTAATAAGTAAAGATGATCCTCTAGAAAATGGACGCTATTCGCTGATTTTATTATAATTTGCGTTATATATATATATATAAATATAGGAAATGTAATTATTCACTTGAAAATAATCAATCAAAATGACAACAACTCTTACTTTGACGGTCAACAGCTCAATTTTAATGGCAAACTATCATCCACCCATAGAATTGGAGGGAAATTATGAGTGTGCACTCATTGATTTCCACATGTATAACTCAATTCCAAATGTTGATCATGATAATAAGTATTTCATATTGGAGAACATGTTTTTGAGATACCTGTTGGATCATACGAGCTTAGTGATATAAGTAATTATTATGGAGGAAAAAGAATCAGACAATTAAAACATCTTATTATCGAAAGTAACAACAATACGCTACAAGTAATAATTTCAACTAAGGAGCAAGCTATATATTTTAATAAAGGAATACAATTGGTCAATTATCGGGTTGATAAGAAGATATTAAACCCGAATATTATTCACATTTCAGACTAGCTCGGATATTTTAAAAGTAAATACAATTCGGATATAATGTAATATTGTAAGCGGATCGCAGTTCAGCAGAATCAGGCCATGTGTTGCGTGAGTTTGCTTTAAATGCCCCTCCTGGCTATAAAATGAGGAGAAGCCCCACAATCTTATTTATTTCCCAGTGAACACGAGAGAGATACACTCATTAATAATACGGATTGTTGATCAGGACGGTCATTTAGTTAATTTATGTAATGAAAGTGTTACACTTCGCTTACATTTAAGACATCAAAAATAATTATTTATAATAAAAATGTATGTTATACTCCACATCAAACACTTTGAGTTATACTACAGAAGAAAGAAGATCGTTAAGGAGAACACTCGCAACCGAAAACAAATTGTTTTTAAAGTCATTGGGTATAAAAATAAGAGAACAAAGACTAATTTGTTAACTGTTCGAGAGAAACCCTATTCGGATGAGAGTATAATCAAAAAGAATATCATAGCTACTCTCCCTATCTCCAATCATTTAAGAGTAATGATGAAGTTAGAATCACAATCCAAAATCAGGATAGATATGTAGTCCCGAGCGAGAGTTTTATTAATATTGAGGGCTCGATTTCTTTGTCTAACAATGCCTACTGAAGGTGGTAAACTAAAAAACAATTGTATGAGCTATCTTTTTGATGAGGTTCGATATGAGTTGAATGGAATTGAAATTGATCGAACTAGGTTTGTTGGTACTTCAACCACCTTAAAAACTATATTTCCTTGAATAAGCCTGAAAGTCGCATTCTTGAGAATTCTGGTTGGTTTAATGGAAACGAAAAAACAACTGGCAAATGATGGTTTTTTTAATTTCTATTCCTCTTAAAACCCTGCTTGGATTTTGTGAAGACTATAACAAAGTCTTACTAAATTGTAAACATGAACTAATTCTACTCATAACTAAAAATATGGATGATGTATGTCATTTAAAGTAAAGTAAATTGAAAGTAATGAGCATAAACTAAATATATCTAATATTACATGGAAAGTACCACATATTACTCTCAGTGATGAGAAGAAATTACTAATGTTAAACATAACAAAAAATGGAGACTCACTACCACTAGCATTCCGCAGTTGGGATTGTTACCTCAATCCAACACTAGCAGAGGGTACTCATCATGTATGGAATGTAAAGCTTGCAGCCAATAGAGAACGCCCTCGTTTTGCTATAATAGCCTTTAAACTAGATAATAAATTGATTCAAAATCATTTGCGAAACTTGAAAGTGTACTTGAACTCTGAGACGTATCCCTATGATGATATGAATATAAATTTTAATCGTGATCGATTTGCAAGTTTGTACGATATGTATACAAATTTTCAAGCAAGTTACTATATGAAGCAGTCTGAACCGTTGTTAACACCTAAGGAATTCAAAGAAAAAGCACCAATTGTTGTTATAGATCTAACACATCAGAATGAGAGTGTAAAAACTGGTCCGATTGATATCAGAGTTTCCATCGAGTTGGATAGTGCCAGTGAGAGAACACTAAAGTATATTGTCTACTTATGCATGATCGGTTAGTTGAGTATTCACCATTAACGGGATTAGTTCAGCGCATTGTTTAAATAAATTTGATGGAGAATCAAGTAGTTGTTGACATTCAAGGATTTTATGGAAATAACAACTATTTTATATTAAAAGAAATTGCCCTAGTTTTTAAGAATGGATATTACCAAGACGTTCATTACCTTATAAAACCACCATATGATTTCCTCGGATTAGCTAAGAAGGCCCGTAAAACGGCAATAGAAATCAACACAATCTCTGTTGGAATGATAGAAATGAAAGCATTTTAAAAGTCAGAAATTATCTTCGTGAGCTGAGAGTAATCACGAAGGGAGATATAAAGAAAAAGTTTCTTGAAAAGTATCTAAGGACGTGTGTAATGAACATTGAAGAATTTGGATGTCCACGATTAGATGAGCTAAAATTTAATGTTTTCTCCGACTGTGGGTCACATTCAAATAAAGGTGTATGTGCCTTAAGAAACGCTCGATTTGTATTAGATTTTCTTATACACTTTAATCTAAGTGTTAATTTAATTTCCATATATTCTAAAATTAGAGCTTTCTAAGATTAAAAAGAGTTTAAATAAATTGCTTAGAGCACAATGGTTTGATATTTTCCTATGTATTCTACAATTTGTAAAAAAGTTTTTAAAGTGACTTAAACTTTGATCTAGTTCTAAATCAATTATTCTTGTAGTTAAATATTTAGTTAAAAACTCTTTCTTAGCTCTACCTCCTACAATAACTGAAGCGAAAGTATTTAATGGACTTAATATATCACCAAGGCTTAAATAAGAAATCTCTCCATCACTCCAATCCAATGCATCAACATACTGTTTACTTATTTTTATGGTTTTTCTAGTTATTTCATCCAGCTCTTTTATATCGTACGGAGGCTTGAAGTGGTAAAAATTCGGTATAGTTGATCCAGCTTGCATAAAGGCCAATTCTTTTATAAAAATTTTTCTCTCATTTCCAAATATATACTGGAAGTCAAGAAGAATACACGAGATTCTGTCAATCTTAATCATTTTGTGTTTAATGTAAATAGTGTACTGAGAATCATGATTTAGACTCTTTACCTTAAATAGCGCTAACAATTCAATTTCAAATTAGTATGAGACAACTTTTCAATCAATATGGACACACTTCAGCTAAGAAAATCGAGAAATTCGAGAAAATACAAGATCACAATCATTGATGTGGCTTTTCAACAACGAGACGATTTACACCAATGTTTTGGATGCAGCAACATAAGCGCAATTTCATTGGATTTGAAAAAGAGGAATGGCTTCAATTATTAACATTTAAGGAATATATCCAGTTAATGCTTTGTAACGCCAACGTTTGGAAAAATTACCAAACTATGGCTAACTCGCCACACCACGGCTTGGGGTAATAGTGGGGCGAGCGGAATCCTGGATGGGTAGCGGCGGGGGACTCTACTGGTGGTAGCTCGTGCCGGGAGGTGGGGGTGGGTTCTTGCTACATAAGGGAACTCCTTTGCCGTCATAATCTTACAATATTTTAGAGTCCATTTTCTCTTTTATTACTTTTGGGAGTATAACCTCCAACATCGATATTTGTTACTGACCAAACTCTCACCCCAAAAGGTGTAGTTTGCATGGGGTTCTGAAATTAGGCGAGAAGCGCTGAGGTTTCTTTAGCTCAGGTTGGGTTGGGGTGCGGGTTGTTGTTCACCCCCCGATCGCGCTCTATACCCACCTTAAATTGGACTTCCGGCGCTGTCATTTTTCCTAGGAAGTCCCCAAAAGCAAATCTAGGTGGTTCCCCAAGTTACATCCCGGCCAGTAGGACACATTAACGTTTACACATTCATTTTTCTATATTTCAATAAAATTCATACATATTTTCTTATAAATAAATTCTATACCAAAAAAATGTTAACACCAAAGAAAATTAAACTAAATTATAATGATGAGGAATAGAAAAAAATTCGATTTAATAAAAAAAAAAACATTTTTTGTTTTTAAATTAATTTTAAATTCTACTTAATGTTATCAGAGTTCATTCTCTTCTTAATTAAAAATTTGTTATTAAATTTAATTTTTTACATACTTTAAATTTCATTGCACACGGTTTTTTTTAAATTTATCTGCCTACTTCTTTTAAATTTCGGTGCATACTTATTTTAACTTTTATTGTATCCTTATTTTAAATTTTATTGCATAATTCTTATAAGAATGTTTCTGCAGCATACTTATTCATGTTTTATTGCATTTCTTCATTGCATTTTCTTCTTTTCTAGTTATCTATTTAATTCGGCAGGTTCAACTTAGTTTATAACCAATATAACCTAAAAGCGCAAGTGCCCACAGGTATTGAAAGATATAGGCATATAATTCTTTGATATTATTATATATTGTTTTTTTTTCTGTTTTTTTTCACCTTGATCAAAAATCTTTTGTCCCTGTCACAAAGATCAAGAAAAAATAAACGGTTTAGGTTCACTGATTATCCAGCTGTGAAAGCTCAATTCGCATTGATAGGTATGCAACACTTTCTCATTACTTATTTCTTTGTCACTACACAACATACCCTCAACCATGCAGGGATAACATGATATGAGATTTCAGAGTAACCTTGGTTTTCAATTTTTAAATGCCTTTTTTCTTTCTTTTCTTCCTTCCTTTACTTCTTTCGTTCAAATATTGCGTATGGTAAGAAACAAAGAAGAAAAATCTCGAACCAATAAAAATGTATTATACTTTTAGGTGCCAAATTTCAGTTCAAAAACAATTATTATTCTTTTTTTTCTTGTTTTTGTTTCTTTGTTTTGTGTTAGTAACTATGTTTATTTGTTTCAAAATAAAATTTTACTCTAGCGCACTTATCACTTTTAGGGGGGTTTGCTTAATATGTTTTTTCTTTTTTTTTTTTTTTTTTGTTTGTCGCGTACTTAAACTTAACCAATAAAAATAATAAAGAAAATCAGACCACTTAAAAAATATTATAGGTTATGGTTGCTGCACTGCACGTTTTTTCTTTTCTTGTGATGAGGGGTGGGGGATAAAGGTGGCTCATTGGACGACACGTGTGGCCTTTGATGACGTATGATGGATGAATTTTAAAAAATTGTAGGTTAGGCAGCACTGCCCTGCTTTTTGCGATGAGAAGAGGGGGATGAAGGTGCTCCAATTAACACGTGTGGCCTCCAGGCGATGTTGATGAATGAGGTTATCTCGGGGATTCGACCGACGATCCGCAACGGCGCTCGAGTCTTATTTATGTTCTTTATTTTCCACGAAACAAAGCGGGTGTTCATTTGCATTAATAAGTTTTTTTTTCTTTTCTTTCACGGTGTGGGCACGAGCGGTGTATAGTCTCGGCTGACTTCCAAAAATAATAAGCGGCGGTCTGCAGTATCGCGATCGACTGGTGAAAACTAAGAGAGCTTTCCCAGCGTGCAGCTCGGCTTAAATAGGGTAGAAGAGCAAAAGCTCTGGTATTCAGCACTTTTCAGCTGCTATCCGCAGCACTGCGCTTTTATCCTGAACTGCACTTTTATTCTGAACTGCGCTTTTGAGAGCTTCAGTAAAGTATGGTTGGTTAGTTGCCAAAAAAAAAATAAACAAAAACATCACTGCCTACTTTTAAAACCGACTACGCTATCTACCGCTACATTTGAATAGTCGGTTTATATCGCCCCGCTAGCCTGCGATATAAACTAAACTCAATCTTTAAGGCACCGACCGTTATAGCTTGAGCGGTTTGACTTCTTGATGCCTGATTCATTAAATGGATCATCCCAAGATTGAAACCATAAAGTGTCATTTTAAAATTAGAAAATTGATAAGCAATGCATATTAATTTTAAATCAACATGGTAATAAAATTGAATTTGACAGTGAGTCATGGAGAGCCATCATAAGATTAGGGATATTTTTAACATCATTCTTATGTTGGATTATATACTTATATAAGAATTACATTATCCCTATATGTTCAAAAATGGAAAATATGAAGCTGACAACTTTTAGATTTAGGTGCATCTTATGGACATGAAGCAGAAATTGACCTAACTCGTTTATGTTTTGAAATTTCAAAAAAAGATGGAAAAGAAAAAGATGTAAACCGGTATAGACAAGTATTACAAAAGAAAGTGACACAAGATAGGCTCTTTAAAAATAAAGTAAAATAATTCTTTGGTTGCATTTCTGCTTTTAAAGAATAAACAACGTTATGGGAATAATTACGAATTTTGTATTTAAAACAAATGTGAGGAAAATTGATAAGGAAATTCCTTAAGGAGTTTGAGGATGTGCTTTTTCCTGAGCACGCTAAACTGATGGAGGAATACCGAGAATATTTCTTAGAGTATGAAAACTATTGTCTTGTTCAATCAAAATATGGAAAGCACTTGACGGTGTGCTCATGGTCCTCGAATGCTGCAACAGAAGGAGTTGATACATGTGCTTGCCAATACTTTTTATTATATAAAAGAAAACTGGATCGTCTTAAATTTCAATATACTAACCTAACAAAGAGGATCAATAATATGGATATTAATAATAATAATACATTTTAATATATACATTTATCTTAAAATTAAACTATAACAATAAGAATAAATAAATTATATTATGAAAACGTAAACAAAAAAAAATTCTTTTATTTAAACATTTTAAACTCTACTCCGAGTGCATTTATTTTCAAATTCAAATAATATCACCATAAGGAGGGTCACTCAACCAGGACGCATAGTAAAAAGAGGAAGAGAACCGAAAACATATACACACAAAAGGTAGCAGCACGTGTCAAACATAAGTGCAAGAACCTGCTTATCAAAACTTCATGTCAATAATACCCACTCAGGTGGGAGATGTCTTACGAGTTCTAACCAATGACAATGAAGGTGAAAAAAGCAACAATAATTTTCCACTGATCAATGAACCCACCTGTGTGCTATCTGTCAACCGATCTTCCACTACATTCAAGCATACAGGTTACAGGTTACACGCCTTGCTCACAATCTCCTCCTTAAGAAAACTCAATCACGTACGCACGCGTAAGTGCGAGAGTGATCCTCCACCTGACAACAACCCACAATAAAAGGGTCATCCATAAATGATGACCCTTCGAACAAAAATGTTACATATGTGACACAACCCACAAGTTTTCTAAAAAAGGTCACACACATGTCATTCCCCCACCCAAAAGCAATAAATTAAGTGCTAAATGAAGCAATTAAAAATCAAAACAAACCAAGATCCTGCACAACTGTGTGCTATCTGTTAACCGATCTTCCACTACATTCTAGCATACAGGTTACAGGTTACACGCCTTGCTCACAATCTCCTCCTTAAGAAAACTCAATCACGTACGCACACACAAGTGCGTGAGTGATCCTCCACCTGACTCCAACCCCCATAAAAAAAAGGATCATCCATAATCCTAGATCCTTCGATCATTAATGTCACCTACGTGATCCAAAACCAATTACTTCAACTGAAGCTGCCAATTAGCAACGAATGCAGTTGACTTTTAGCTGCAATTAATTTACTAACTTAAGTCGACTTGGCGGAACCTAGCAGTCACAATCGCTACAATTAGCTATGCTCTTTGATATGTCGAGAATTAAATGCAAAAAATTGCAATATATATAAAATATATAGCTAGTTATTGTGCATCAGAGGAGAGAGCTCGAATTGTACATAATCTTAATACAATAAGATGATTCAAGAATATTTTTTTATTTCATTTTTGGCAAAACTTCGTTGGTTATATGTAGTTTAGTTTAAGTAGATATGGCTTATACTGAAATTGACAGATAAAGTAAAGGATTTTCAAATATATATAATATATATAATTCATTCACAAGAGTCGACATTCGCTACTGATTTTATATTTCTTTACAATTTGTTTATACCAAAAATCGTCCTTTACGTTCATTTTTTCAAAAATGAGCCAAATGTGGATAAAGTACGCGTATTACTCTGAAGAAACCAGCACCAAGGAAGCCATCAAGATGTCCCCCAGTTGCCATAAGTGGCAGACGCTTTGCTGGTTCGTCCTCAAGGCGTATGTTATATATAAGAATTTAGCAGTGTACCAGGGGGCAATATTTTTTTTATCATATTCTCTATGTTCATGCTCTTAACCATTTTTTGATGCAAAAGTTGAAAAGTTGACTGAGGGAAGTGATAATAATAAGAAAATAGTTTTTTGGTTGTGATCAGTTCAAAATTTACAGCGCGTAAAAAAATTTATCAAAGCTCATAGAAGCGGAAGCGAATATAGTGCTGTAACGGACAGTTTTACTCTACCGAGCTAAACTCAGTCGAGCTGTGGGTCCGTGCAACGAATTTGTATTTTGTTGCGTTTGCGATAATTAGAACACGTATTGTATATATGTTTTGCACAATGGTTTTCTTTATTTTTATTCTTCGCTCGAACAGATTTGTGTTTGTACCGCGGGGTGACGACGGTCCACTGAAGCCCCTGGTCAGCTTTGAAGCGTGCACCTGTTCGCAAGAGTTTCGCTTCAGACACTTCACGCACCAGCTGGGTAAATTAGTGGCTCGCCTGCCCGACAGCGACACCGTACGGCACTCTGATTATTCACCAGGAGACGCTCGTACCCGCGCCGTCTAACCACAGGTTTCGCACACTTGTTTTTACTTAGGCACGGATTTGCCTGTCGCTACGCTCAAGCGTGGCAAGGATTGCACTTCTCACCCGATTTCAGGACTCCAATGTCCTGTGTCCTTCGGCGTGTTGATGATCCTTGGCGCGGTGCTGATCCTTCGACGCGGTGCTTGTGTGTCGTCCTATTCGACACTCGTTGTCCTCCGATGCGCTTGTCGATTTCGCACTTCTGTGTCCGCTTGAGCAGAGTTTCTGCTTATTTTCACTTTTAGTTTTCACTGAGCGTTGAGTCTCACTTTAAATTTTGGCAGCGTGACTTTTAGTTCGATTTTCAACTGCGTTTTGATTTTCGACGAGAGTTGATTTTCGACTGAGTTTTGATTGGGACTGAGTTCGTTGTGTGCTGCGACGCCCTTTTTATAGGCCTGCGTCGCAGCCTTTTGTCGCGACTGTACCAAAGATCACGTGATCGCCTCGGTGGCGTGATCTTTGGTAATTTTCCACTACCTTTTCGCTGGCGACAGCCCATGTCTGCCGTTAGTGCGAGTATGGATGGCGATATTGCACTCGCCAAACTCCTCACACTATAACGGCACATAACGGACATGTGTGTCAGACACGCTTATATGGCTGACAACCTACGCACGAAAGAGAGAGGGCGACAGAGAGCGAATTCGCCGCAACTGCAATCAGGGTCGGATTTCGATCTGATGTGCAGTTACTGTGCCCTCATCGTCGATTTGAGTCGTCGTAGGGCGCGTAGGGACCGTCTCCATCGTCGTTCGGCGCTACTCCCGCGTCGTCTCCCTCGTCGTCCATTTCTGCTCCCGCGTCGTCTGCGTCGATTGAGTCCGCACGCGGTCGCGGCCCCGCGAATCGTGCGGCGGACTCGTCCAGCTCGGGGTCGACGGCAGCTCGGGGAAATGTTCCCGGATCCCCTCTGGGTTGATCCCCTCGAGGTCGCTCGGGTAGCGGCTTCGTAGCGGCTTAGCCACGCGATCGGAGGTTTTGGGGGCCCCAGTGCCTCTCTGTCGCCCTCGACGTCCATTTCCTTGTCCTGTTGACCTGGAGTCGGCAATCGTATTGGCACGCGGACTACGCACCAACCGTCTCACGCGCATACGCGCACTACGTGAACCACCGGGCCGCGTGGTCGCGCGTGAACGCCTGTCGCAGCGAGCCCTTCGCACGGTCATTCCGGCTCCGCCTCGGTGCAGAGCTCCAGCGTCGCTGGGTTGCATCCGGGGTTTGAGCCTGACCGGCAGTGACCACTGGAGGCCGCTTAGCCGCCGTGAGGTGTTGGATTTTGTGCGTCCATTCTGGTCACCTTCGATTGCCGACTCTGACGTTGTGCATAATTGCGGCGCATTATATACCCTTTTGTGTGGGTGTGTGCGCTCGCGTGCCTTGGCGTTCCATTGGCCGATGCACGTCTCGACACTAGTGTGCGTGACTAACCAACGGTATCCTGTGCAGTTGTTGCTGGATTTTCTCTGTGCACGCCTCTACACTAGTGTCAAAATGCTGTTGGTGGTCGTTGCGTTTGCGCTCTTCATAGTGCAAGCATTGTTGTTGCATATTTCCGCCAAAGCGGTGAGCGAAACTTTTTCGGCGGTCGCTGTGCTTGCGCTCTTCATAGTGCAAGCATTGTTGTTGCATATTTCCGCCAAAGCGGTGAGCGAAACTTTTCGGCGGTCGCTGTGCTTGCGCCTTCATAGTGCGCGCATATTGCATTTTCGACGATCGCTGTGTTTGCGCTCTTCATAGTGATGCTGCGCTTGCTCTCTCGAAAGCGCGAGCGAAACGTTTTCGGCGTCGTTGCACTTTTGTTCTCTTAGTGCAAGCGTTTTTGTTGTCGTTTTTGTAAAAGCGGCGAGCTAACTGTATTGAGCAGCTGCTGCGCTTACGCTCTTGATAGTGCGAGCAAAACGTCTTTTCTTTTTGGTTGTCACTTTCTGTAACCGCGGCGAGCTAGCTGTTCTCTTGTCAGCGGTAAGCATAACGCTTTCGGCGGTCACTGCCCTTGATTCCCTTAGTGAACTCTGGAGTGGGTCATGGCCATCCTCTCTCTCAGCTGTTGTTCACTTTTACCGCAATCGGCGTGTGCTCTCTGCACATTCGCTGCGTTCAGGGCTTTTGGCGATTTAATATTTATGTATTTTTTTGTTATTCTTATTATTGCATGGTGCATTTTTGTTTTAGTTATGTTTATATATATATATATATTTATTTATTGTTATCTTTTCGGTGTATAAGTGTGAGTCCAATTTTAGTTTTTGGAGTCGCACTTATCTTCCCCCCTTTTTAATTTTGGGGATCTGGGAACTCACCCGTCGCCTTGCTGTGTGGCTTCAAGTCGCTCACGTGTGCCGTTCGTATCCGCTTGTCTGCCGAGCTCCTCAGTTTGCAGATCACCGGTGATTTGAAATCTATTATTTGGTACGGGCCGCCGTATCTCGGTGCAAGCTTGGCTGCGAATCCTCCGCCGCATTCGATAGATGGTGTAATTTCACCCACACTCTATCTCCGATTTTGGGGCTCCATTGCCTGCGACGAAGGTTGTAGTGCCTTGCCTGATCTTGAGAGGCCTTTTCTAAGCTTCGCCGAACAATTTCGAAAATGTCTTTTAGTTTATTTTCATTTTCGTTCGGCGTTTGGCTTACTTGTCCCGTACCGATTGCCACTTCGTCAAACAAAGTTTTCGGCAGCCTCGGCTCCCGGCCCTGTGTGATGAAGGCCGCGCTGTATCCTGTCGTGCTTGAGACGCTCGTGTTGACTGCCAGTGTCAGCTCCGGTAGCGCCTCATCCCAGCGTCTTTGATTGTCTTTGGCGAATTGTGCAATCATTGTCTTTACCGTCCGATTGGCTCGCTCCGTTGGGTTTTCTTGGGGGGTGTACGGCGCGGTGAATTGGTGTTTCACTCCCATCTCGCCCAGGAAGTTTTTAAACGCCTTGCTGGTGAACTGTGTGCCGTTGTCCGTTATCAACACCTTTGGCACTCCGAACCGTGCCAGAATCCTCTCCCGGAAGGCCTTTTGCAGCGATGCCGTTGTAGCGCTTCTAAGTGGCACCATTTCGGTCCACTTCGAGAAGCGGTCTACAAATACCAGCAGCATCGTGTTTCCATGGCTGGACCTCGGCAATGGTCCCACGAAGTCCGCACATACCGTGCTCCACGGCTCTTCGGGAATTTGGGTGAGCATGTGTCCGGCCGCGGCCAATTGACTTGGCTTATATTGTTGGCATGTTTCGCATTTTTGAACGTATGCTCTAACATCTCTATATAAGCCAGGCCAATAGTAGCGCGCTGCTACTCGGGATATTGTCTTCCTGCTCCCCGTATGGCCTGCGGTAGCGGTGTTGTGGTTCTCGTTCAGCACCTGTGTCCGCTTTCCGGTTGGCACACACAGTTTCCAGCTTGTGACATCCTCCGTTCCAGCTCGATGAGGGATGTGCTGTATAAGTTTCCAGATTCCTCCATATAATCTGGAAACTTTCGGGATTCTTGTCTATGGTGGCTCGCATCTTTTGGATCCAGGGGCAGTCTTTGTTTGCTTGGTCCATCGCGTTTTCCACCGTTGAGATTCGGCGGCATGTATCCTTCAGGGGCTGTCGAGATAGGGCATCTGCAACAATATTCAGGTTTCCTTCCTGTATTTGATATCGAAATCAAATTGTTGCAGCTCCAGTGCCCATCTCGCAATCCTGCCTGAGGGGCTTTCGATGGAGTTCAGCCACTTTAGTGCCATATGATCCGTGATGACGGTGAAGTGGTATCCCTCCAAGTAAGGTCGCAACTTTCTTATGCCCCAGATTATTGCAAGGCACTCCTTCTCGGTCGCAGAGTAGTTGCGCTCCGCACCATTTAAGGATCTGCTTGCATACGATATGACCCGTTCGCCCTCCACTGAGTTTTGGGTCAATATCGCCCCCAAGCCATAATTGCTAGCATCCGTTTGCAAGCAAAATGGCCTGGAGAAATCTGGGCATGCCAACACCGGTGATTGTGTCAGCTTTGCTTTCACCTTTTCGAAAGCTTCCTGTCGCTCTCTGGTCCATTCCCATTTGATTCCCTTCTTGAGCAGCGCGTTTAGTGGGTGCACTGTTGTGGCGAAATCTGGTACGAACCGCCTATACCATGATGCCACTCCCAAGTATTGCCGCAGTTCCTTGACATTTCCCGGTGGCTTCAGCTCGGCGATGGCAGCTACCTTCTCGGGGTCAGTGCGGATCCCATCCTCCGTGACGTGGTGATCGAGGTATTTTAACTCCATGTTTGAAGAAGTCGCACTTTTCCACTGATTGTCCATCTCGGTTCCCGTCAATGATTCTAAGCGAATGCATGGGTCCAATCACGCTCAGCTCTCTGAATGCCGTTTCGCTCGACTTTCCTTCTCCATCGGGATCTCCAGTAGCATCTGAGGTCCAGGCTCGTGATGAACCGCGCCTCTCTTAGCTGGCCAGGATGTGCCTCTTGGGGGTATGCGTCTTTACGGACTTGGCGTTCAGTTGCCTAAGTCCCGCAGAGGCGCCATTTCCCCTTTCGTACCATCACTATTGGTGCGCTGGCGGTTTTTGATGGCTCGATGCATCCTTTGGCTAGCAGTTCATCCACTTGTTTGTTGATCTCTGCTTGCATCTTGGGGTTCTAGGGAAGTATCGCTGTTTGATTGGTCGTCGTCACTCATACAATGCGATGCTCAGTAATGGGCGATGTTCCCTTGACCTCAAATGCCGCCAATTCTCGTCGTAAGAATGCATCGAGTTCTGCGTCCGGATGTATTGGTATGGCCACGGACAATCTCCTCCTGGTGTTCTTCCGTTCCCAGGTATACTTATGGTCAATCCGCCGCATTCCAAAACCGTTCCCATGGCCGACAGAAAATCCCATCCGAGAACCAAATCGTCATATGATTCCGGGGAGTATAAGTAGAGCAATATCCATGTTGCTCCGTCCGAGCCGGATATTCACCTCTACTTGTTCCTGGACAACCGCTATTTCGGCCATCTGCCATGCGGACTCGCTCGTTGCGCATCGTCCTACGTCGAACAGTCCACGAGCTAGCTTCTCGCTAACGAAACTACTCGTGGCTCCTGTATCGATCGTAGCCTTGTAGCTGACAGTTGCCGATCTCCACGACCGCTGTCAACTGCGCTCCCTCGTCCTGCAGGCTGCCGATTAGCGTCTTGGGGCTGTCCTGTTCGGCTCCCGCTCGCCCCTCGGTGGCGGACGCCGGTGTTCGTTTCCCGACCGACAACACATTGACGTACGATCCAATCGTCACACATCCAACAATAATCCATCATGGGATTTGTGCACTCTGTCGCGAGGTGTCCCTCCTGGCCGCAAAATCTGCAGGCCATATCTGGGTTGTTAATGTGTGTTTGTGTGTTGTCGCGTCTTGCCCTCGGGGCTGGTCTCGGTCTCGTCCTCGGGGCTGGTCTCGGTCTCGAGTCTGCTTCAGCCCTCTCGTTGTGTACTTGGCTGTACGTTCCCTCACTGTCTGCCATAGCCATGAATCTTGGCCTGTTTTGCCTTGGTGCTGGCTCTGTGTGGTGGTATTGACGCATCTGTGGTGGTTCCGCGTGTCGGTGTGATGGCCCATACGTCCTGTTGAGGCTCCATGTGCATTCGCTGTGGAGTGTTGTAGTTTGTGTGCTCCACGCGTCTCTGCTGAGGCTCTGTGCATTCGCTGTGGAGTGTTATAGTCCGTGTGCTCCACGAGTCTCTGCTGAGGCTCTCTGTGCATTCGCTGTGGAGTGTTATAGTCCGTGTACTCCACGCGGTCTCTGCTGAGGCTCTCTGTGCATTCGCTGTGGAGTGCTGTAACTGGGCTCCTCTATGCGGCTTTGCTGTCGCAACTTCTCCCTGTCGACCTCGAGTTCCTCAAATGCGGCTGCCAAGTGCATCAATTCCGACAACTTGTTTTTACCTAGGCACGGATTTGCCTGTCGCTACGCTCAAGCGTGGCATGGATTGCACTTCTCACCCGATTTCAGGACTCCAAAGTCCTGTGTCCTTCGGCGTGTTGATGATCCTTGGCGCGGTGCTGATCCTTCGACGCGGTGCTTGTGTGTCGTCCTATTCGACACTCGTTGTCCTCCGATGCGCTTGTCGATTTCGCACTTCTGTGTCCGCTTGAGCAGAGTTTCTGCTTATTTTCACTTTTAGTTTTTCACTGAGCGTTGAGTCTCACTTTAAATTTTGGCAGCGTGACTTTTAGTTCTGATTTTCGACTGCGTTTTTGATTTTCGACTGAGAGTTGATTTTCGACTGAGTTTTGATTTTCGACTGAGTTCTCGTTGTGTGCTGCGACGCCCTTTTTATAGGCCTGCGTCGCAGCCTTTTGTCGCGACTGTACCAAAGATCACGTGATCGCCTCGGTGGCGTGATCTTTGGTAATTTTCCACTACCTTTTCGCTGGCGACAGCCCATGTCTGCCGTTAGTGCGAGTATGGATGGCGATATTGCACTCGCCAAACTCCTCACACTATAACGGCACATGTCCTAACGGACATGTGTGTCAGACACGCTTATATGGCTGACAACCTGCGCACGAAAGAGAGAGGGCGAAAGAGAGCGAATTCGCCGCAACTGCAATCAGGGTCGGATTTCGATCTGATGTGCAGTTACTGTGAGGGGCGCATATAGCATAAATGTATATTTACATACATTTAATTGCCAATGCTATATGGCTCCTCACAGTGCAGGCGGACCTTGAGGCGGACTAAAAACACGCACGCCCAAATAGCCAACAACAACGCCGCCCAGCGAACGGCCAGCACCGGCCAAGTGGCCAGTCGAGTTGTGAAGTATTCTATAAAAATAAAAATTCATTATTATTATTATTATATATATAAAGAGTTAGAATTACTTTAGGTATATCCCTTATCTCATGAAATGTATTATGGATCACATTATGGATGAACTTGTTATTCTTCTATCGAAAATATAAAACTAACATTCTAAGAAGAAAAGCATCTGTATAGGAAACGAGCAGCTACTCACTTGATGGGCGTGGCATTCTCATGTAGTTCATGTTGAGCTGCTTGGCAATGCTTTTGTTGTCCGCCCGACTGTACACCTTGCGTATCTTGACCAGCGTCAGCTTGGATACGCCTTCGCATCAGGCCGAGCAGCACCCGATCCTCGGGCACCAGCGGTGCCAGCGGTTCCGCCTGTTTGCCCAGCTGTGGCGTCTGCAGCGAGCCCATGTAATGCGGTCCCAGCTGATAGATGGTCTGCACCGTCTGCTGGGTGAGCACATCCTACAGCAGATGGCGGACACCCTGTTTCTAGCACAAGCGCGAATAACGACGCCAGATGGGTGGCGTGCCAATGTAGCCAAAGATTTGGGTGGCTGAGGTGAGATTAGCGCTACTCGCGCCCGGATGCTGGGCAATGTAGTGCAGCTTCTGCGTATGCATGGGCACACCATCCAAGTAGAGCGACATACTGGAAATCTTGAGAACTGCACGATTGAGCACGACGACAAGATTGTGCCATTGGCCCTCGTGCAGCAGATCTGGACACCAAATGCGGGCAATGTCATCGTCAGAACCCTCCGGCTCCCAATCGCCAATGTCATACAAATATGAATAACGTACAATTATGATAGTTCAAATATAAATAATCAACTAAAAACATACTCTTCCTGGGCGTAACTAGCGTCTCTTGTGTGGAGACCACAATAGCCTTATCCCTAGCTGAGAGCAATATGGACAAGCAGGCCAAATTCTCCTCACGTGGATTGTGAATGGTGCGCACCAGCGTGAGCAGACGCACACAATGCGGATCTGTCTTGGGATCGGAGAACTTCTCCACACAAAACCACGTCGAATAGCTAAGTCCCGTTTGCGGTGGAAAAATGCGATCACCGGCACCGATGCCGCCAATCGTATTCGCATACGATGGTGCCGCCAGCTGTTGCGGTGGCTTGCGGCGCCAGCGATGGTAGATTGAGACAGCCAAATCCCTCGGCGGACATATCCAACTCAACAAATGGCGGCAGTGTGCTAGAGCCATGAGCACGAAAATCGCGAGGCGTTGTCATTGACACCAGCGTCTTAATGCGCGTCAATGGCACCGGACCGCCCTGTTGATACGGCTGCTGCAGATGAATATCCGCGCGGGACAGCGGCTCGCCGAGGCGATTTCAGATTTTCCATTATCAAATTATTGTTGCAGTCAGTATGTACAGAATTTAAAACATAGTTTTTGTTTTTGGATTTCAAGATTTGGATTAGCCTCAAGATCCGCTGCACTATTTTCGCTTCCGCTACTTTGAGCTTTGATTCCAACTGTGTTACGCGCTGTAAATTTTGAACTGCTCACAATCAAAAAACTATTTTCTTATCATTATCACTTACCTCAGTCGCAGCTTTCAACTTTTGCATCATAGAGAATATGATAAAAAATATTGCCCCCTGGTACACTGCTAAATTCTTATATATAACTGTGAGGAGCCATATAGCGTTGGCAATCAAATGTATGTAAATATACATTTATGCTATATGCGCCCCTCACAGTAACTGCACATCAGATCGAATTCCGACCCTGAGTGCAGTTGCGGCGAATTCGCTCACTTTCGCCCTCTCTCTTTCCTGCGCAGGTTGTCAGCCATATAAGCGTGTCTGACACACATGTCCGTTACCAAAGATCACGCCACCGAGGCGATCACGTGATCTTTGGTACAGTCGCGACAAAAGGCTGCGACGCAGGCCTATAAAAAGGGCGTCGCAGCACACAACGATCTCTCAGTCAAAAATCAGAAAATCTAAGAGTGAGACTGTCAGTCCAAAATTAAAAGTGAGACTCTGTCAGTCGAAAATCAAAAGTCAGTCCAAAATTTAAAGTGAGACTCAACGCTGAGTGGAAAGCTAAAAAGTGAAAATAAGCAGAAACGCTGCTCAAGCGGACACCGAAGTCGACAAGCGCATCGAAGGATCAGCAGCGCACCAAGGATCAGCAACCCGCCGAAGGACACAGGACATTGGAGTCCTGAAATCGGGTGAGAAGTGCAATCCTTGCCACGCTTGAGCGTAGCGACAGGCAAACCCGTGCCTGGGTAAAAACAAGTGTGAGAAACCTGTGATTAGGCAGAGCGCGTACGAGTGACTCCTGGTGAATAACCAGAGTGCCGTACGGTGTCACTGTCGGGCAGGCGAGCCACTAATTTACCTAGCTGGTGCGTGAAGTGTCTGAAGCGAAACTCTCGCGAACAGGTGCACGCTTCAAAGCTGACCAGGGGCTTCAGTGGACCGTCGTCACCCCGCGGTACGAAACACTAAGCTGTACGAGCGAAAGATCAAATAAAGAAAACCATTGTACAGTCATATATCAAATGCATGTTATCAATTAGCGCAAACGCAACCAAATTATAAATTTGTTGCACGGACCCACAGCTCGACTGAGTTTAGCCCGGCAGAGCAAAACGGTCCGTTACAAAATCGATATGGATAATTTGACCTGGATAGGATGGAATCAGTGTTGGTTGTAATTCTCCCTTTTGTGGGTGCCTATCGTACTTGCTTTCTTTGCAAGTCTCGCTAGATTTCGTTATACTTTAAATTTTTTTCGTTAAATTAGGGAAGAAAAAGTTGTTAAGTATTTGAATTTTATTTTCTACTGCATTCCTATGGGCTCTGGTGTGTTCTTTTGTTATAATTTCTATTTGTTCGTTTTCGTTGGTGATATCTTGAACTTGTTTTTGAGTGTACCTGGCTTTGTAATTCCTGAAATGGGAAGGGTAAATGTTTTGGATTTTTGCCATAATATTTTCTGTATTGAATAATCCATTGACAATTTTTGGGTTTAGCCGCTTTTTTAGGATATTTACTAAGTCGTCTTCTGAGTAATGTGGTTTTGTAACTATGTGTCTATGGTAAGTAGGAAAAGGTGATTTGAATTCGAATGTTTCTGTTTCTGATGTCAACAGAAAAATTTGGTTTTTAAAGACGTTAATGGGGACTTCCATCACTGGTATAAGGTTGTGTGACGAACTGTCGTCACTCTGTACTGTTGACGTTGATGTGGATGTGGTATTTATCTCAGTTTTTGGGGGATTTCTGGATAAAGCGTCTGCAACAACGTTCGAAGTACCTGGTTTATATCTTAATTCGTGGTTATATTCTTCAACGTAACTTTTCCACCTTTCGAGTTTTCCATTATGGTTTTTGTTGCTCAGAGCGAAAGTTAGGGGTTGATGGTCTGTAAAAATTATTACTTTTCAGGTACCGTAGAGGTACATACGTAGGTTCTGGAGAGCCCAGACAATGGCTAGCATTTCCTTTTCGTTAGTTGCGTAATTTTCCTCTGTTTTTGAGAGTGTACGTGATATGAAAGTAATGGGTCTACCCTCTCGTTCGAGAACTGCTCCGATGGCGAAATTTGATGCATCGGTTGTTAAGTGAAATTCTTTTTCCAAAATTAGGGTAAGCCAATACCACATCGTTCGAGCTGAGCGTGCTCTTGATTTTATAGAATGCTTTAATTGCATTATTGTCGAGTGTCACTTCGGTTTTATGGGAAAGATTCTTTGAGAGTCTGCCATTTTCTCCTCTTAAAAGAGTTGTGAGAGGTTTTGCTAGTTTAGCGTAATCGCGGATGAACCTTCTGTAATAACTTGACAAACCCAGGAAAGAACGTAAGTCTTTGAGGCTTTTGGGTGTTGGGAAGTTTTTTATTGCTCTCACTTTTTCATCATTAGTTTTAATGCCAACTGCTGAAATGGTGAAACCTAAGAAATCGACTTTGCTCTTGAAGAATTCGCATTTGTCGATTTGGATTTTCATATTCGCTTTATCTAGAGTCGTGAAGACCATATTTAGATGTTTAGCGTGTTCGTCTTCGGATTTGCTGAAGATGATGATATCGTCGATATAGACATAGCAGATGTTTCCAACGTGATCCCTTAAGATGTCGTCTAATGCTCGTTGGAATATCGATGGCGAATTCTTTAAACCAAACGGAAGTCTGGTGAATTCATACTTTCCGCCATTAACTGCGAATGCAGTTTTTTCTATGTCTTTTCGATGAGTGGAATTTGATGAAATCCACTTTTGAGATCTAGTACAGAGAAATATTTATTACCGCCCAATTGTGCGATGATTTCTCCAATCTCAGGGATAGGGTATCGATCCGAAATTGTTACCGAGTTAAGTTTCCTATAGTCGATGACTATTCGAAACATTTTTCGCCTGAAGCGTCGCTCTTTTTTGGTACTGTGAGGAGCCATATAGCGTTGGCAATTAAATGTATGTAAATATACATTTATGCTATGTACGCCCTTACAGTAACTGCATATCAGGCCGAAATCCGACACTGATTGCAGTTGCGGCGAATTCGCTCTCTTTCGCCCTCTCTCTTTCATGCGCATGTTGTCAGCCATATAAGCGTGTCTGACACTCAAGTGAAAATAAGCAGAAACTCTGCCCAAACATACACAGAAGGGCAAAATCGACAAGTGCAACGCAAGACAGGACGACATATAAGCACCGCGCACCAAGGAGCACCAACACGCCGAAGGACACACAGGACATTGGAAATCCTGAAATCGGGTGAGAAGTGTAATCCTTGCCACGCTTGAGCGTAGCGACAGGCAAATCCGTGCCTAGGTGAGAATAAGTGCGTGAAAAGGTGCACTCTTCGAAGGGCTTCATTGTACCGCCGCATAAATAAATCTGTACGAGGCAAGAAAACGAATAAAGAAACCATTTTCCAATATATATATCAAATACGTGTTATCAATTGTCGCAAACGCAACCAAATATAAATTTGTTGCACGGACCCACAGCTCGACTGAGTTTTAGCCCGGCAGAGCAAAACGGTCCGTTACAACTGGCGGCCAACGTGGGGCGAGCGGGAGCCGAACAATGCAGCCCCGAGGTGCTCATCGGTAGCCTACAGGACGAGGGAGCGCAGCTGACAGCGGTCGTAGAGATCGGCAACTGTCAATACAAGGCTACGATCGACACAGCGGCCACGAGTAGTTTCGTTAGCGAAAAGCTAGCTCGTGTACTGTTCGACGTAAGCCGACGGTGCGCAACAGAACGGCGAGTCCGAATGGCAGATGGCCGAAACAGCGGAGTCCGGGAACAAGTCGAGGTAAATGTCAGGCTCGGACGGAGCAATATGGACATCGCTCTGCTAATACTCCCAGGAATAATAGACGACTTGGTTCATGGATGGGATTTTCCGTCGGGCATGGGCACGGTTTTGGAGTGCGCCGGCATTAACGATTAAAATACCTGGAAACCAAGTGCGGCAACATCGGGAGCAGAGACTGTCTGTGGCAAAGACAGTCGTACCACCAGCAAATCCGGACGCAGAGATCGATGCATTTTTGCGACAGGAAATAGCGGCTTTTGATGGCATAAAGGGAACATCGCCCATAACGGAGCATCGTATCGTTATGAGCGACGATCGGCCCATCAAAGCAGCGATACTTCCCTAAAAATCCGAAAATGCAGGCCGAGATCAACAAACAAGTTGATGAACTACTAGTCCAAGGGATGCATCGAGCCATCAAAGAGCCCGCACAGCGCACCCATAGTGATGGTTACAAAGAAAACGGGGAAATGGCGCCTCTGCGTAGACTTTAGGCAACTGAACGCCAAGTCCGTGAAAGACGCATACCCCCTCCCAAGAGTGCACCACATCCTGGACCAGCTAAGAGAGGCGCGGTTCATCACGAGCCTGGACCTCAAGGATGGCTACTGGCAGATCCCGATGGAGAAGGAAAGTCGAGCGAAGACGGCATTCACGGTCCCAGGGAAAGGACTGTTCCAATGGAAAGTGATGCCATTCGGACTCCACTCAGCACCAGCTACGTTTCAGAGAGCCCTCGACCGCGTGATTGGACCCGAGATGATGCCACATGCATTCGCATACTTGGACGACATCATTGTGATCGGGAAAACACGCGAGGAGCATATAGACAATCTGAGAGAAGTATTCCGACGGCTGAGGGCAGCAAATCTGAGGATAAACGTGGAGAAGTGCGACTTCTTCAAACAAGAGTTAAAATACCTCGGTCACCACGTCACGGAAGATGGAATCCGCACTGACCCAGAGAAGGTAGCTGCCATCGCCGAGCTGAAGCCACCGGGAAATGTCAAGGAACTGCGGCAATACTTGGGAGTGGCATCATGGTATAGGCGGTTCGTACCAGATTTCGCCACAACAGTGCACCCACTAAACGCGCTGCTCAAGAAGGGAACCAAATGGGAATGGACCAGAGAGCGACAGGAAGCCTTCGAAAAGGTGAAAGCAAAGCTGACACAATCACCGGTGTTGGCATGCCCAGATTTCTCCAGGCCATTTTGCTTGCAAACGGATGCTAGCAATTATGGCTTGGGGGCGATATTGACCCAAAACTCAGTGGAGGGTGAACGGGTCATATCGTATGCAAGCAGATCCTTAAATGGTGCGGAGCGCAACTACTCTGCGACCGAGAAGGAGTGCCTTGCAATAATCTGGGGCATAAGAAAGATGCGACCTTACTTGGAGGGATACCACTTCACCGTCATCACGGATCATATGGCACTGAAGTGGCTGAACTCCATCGAAAGCCCCTCAGGCAGGATTGCGAGATGGGCACTGGAGCTGCAACAATTTGATTTCGATATCAAATACAGGAAGGGAAACCTGAATATTGTTGCAGATGCCCTATCTCGACAGCCCCTGAAGGATACATGCCGCCGAATCTCAACGGTGGAAAACGCGATGGACCAAGCAAATAAAGACTGCCCCTGGATCCAAAAGATGCGAGCCACCATAGACAAGAATCCCAGAAAGTTTCCAGATTATATGGAGGAATCTGGAAACTTATACAGACACATCCCTCATCAGGGCTGGAACGGAGGATGTAACAAGCTGGAAACTGTGTGTGCCAACCGGCAAGCGTACACAGGTGCTGAACGAGAACCACAACACCGCCGCCGCAGGACACACGGGTAGTAGGAAAACAATAGCCCGAGTAGCAGCGCGCTACTATTGGCCAGGCTTATACTGAGACGTGAGAGCATACGTTCAAAAATGCGAAACATGCCAACAATATAAGCCAAGTCAATTGGCCGCGGCAGGACACATGTTCACCCAAATTCCCGAGGAGCCGTGGAGCACGGTATGTGCGGACTTCGTGGGACCATTACCGAGGTCCACCCATGGGAACACGATGCTGCTGGTATTTGTAGACCGCTTCTCGAAGTGGACCGAGATGGTGCCACTTAGAAGCGCTACAACGGCATCGCTGCAAAAGGCCTTCAGGGAGAGGATTCTGGCACGGTTCGGAGTGCCAAAGGTTTTAATAACGGACAACGGCACACAATTTACCAGCAGGGCGTTTAAAAATTTCCTCGAGGAGATGGGAGTTAAACATCAGTTCACTGCGCCGTACACGCCACAGGAGAATCCAACGGAGCGAGCTAACCGGACGGTGAAAACAATGATCGCCCAGTTCGCGAAGAACAACCAACGACGCTGGGATGAGGCGCTACCGGAGCTGACACTGGCAGTCAACACGAGCGTCTCAGCACGACGGATACAGCGCGGCCTTCATCACACAGGGCCGGAGCCGAGGCTGCCGAAAACTTTGTTTGATGAAGTGGCAATAGGTACGGGTCAAGTAAGCCAAACGCCGAACGAAAATGAAAATAAGCTAAAAGACATCTTCAAAATTGTTCGGCGAAGCTTAGAAAAAGCCTCTCAAGATCAGGCAAGGCACTACAACCTTGTCGCAGGCAATGGAGCCCCAAAATCGGAATGAGGTGGGTGAAATTACACCATCTATCGAATGCGGCTGAGGGATTCGCAGCCAAACTTGCACCGAGATACGGCGGCCCGTACAAAATCATAGATTTCAAGTCACCGGTGATCTGCAAACTGAGGAGCTCGGCAGACAAGCGGATACGAACGGCACACGTGAGCGACTTAAAGCCACACAGCAAGGCGACGGGTGAGTTCCCAGATCTCCAAAAGTAAAAAGGGGGGAAGATAAGAGTGACTCCAAAAATTAAAATTGGACTCACACTTATACACCTAAAACATAACATTAAATATATATATATATAATTATATATATATATACACATAACTAAAACAAAAAAAAACGATGCATCATGCAATAATAAGAATAACAAAAAAAATACATAAATATTAAATCATCAAAAGCCCTGAATGCAGCGAATGTGAGAGCACACGCCGATTGCGGTAAAAGTGAACAACAACTGAGAGAGAGGATGGACATGACCCACTCCAGAGTTCACTAAGGGAATCAGGGGCAGTGACCGCCGAAAGCGTTATGCTTACCGCTGACAAGAAGACAGTTAACTCGCCGCTTGGTTACAAAAAGCGACAACAAAAACGCTTGCACTAAGAAGAGATGCACAGCAAAACGCTGCAAACGGAACACGCCGCGAAAACGTTTCGCTCACCGCTTTGGCGGAAATAGGCAACAACAATGCTTACACTGATGAGAGCAAGCGCAAACACAGCGATCGTCCGAAAACGTTTCGCTCACCGCTTTGGCGGAAATATGCAACAACAATGCATGCACTATGAAGAGCGCAAACGCAACGACCGCCAACAGCATTTATGACACTAGTGTAGAGGCGTGCACAGAGAAAATCCAGCAACAACTGCACAGGATACCGTTGGTTAGTCACGCACACTAGTGTCGAGACGTGCATCGGCCAATAGAACGCCAACCCAAGGGAAAAGGGACGCGAGCGCACACACCCACACAAAAGGGTATATAATGCGCCGCAATTATGCACAACTTCACAGTCGGCAATCGAAGGTGACCAGAATGGACGCACAAAATCCAACACCTCACGGCGGCCAAGCGGCCTCCAGTGGTCACTGCCAGTCAGCGCCCAAATCCTCGTGCAATGCCCAGCGGCGCTGGAACTCTGCACGGAAGAGGAGCGGGCCCGACCGTGCGTAGGGCCACTGGACGGCGTTCACTGCGACCACGCGGCCGCGTGGTTCGCGTAGTGCGCGTGATGCGCGTGAGACGGTTGGTGCGTGTAGTCCGCGTGCCAATACGATTGCCGACTCCAGGTCAACAGGACAAGGAAATGGACGTCGAGGGCGACAGAGAGGCACTGGGGCCCCCGAAACCAGCGATCGCGGTGGTTAAGCCGCTACGACGCCGCTACCAGAGCGACCTCGAGGGGATCAACTCAGAGGGGATCCGGGAACATTTCCCCGAGCTGCCATCGACCTACGAGCTGGACGAGTCCGCCGCACGATTAACGGGGCCGCGACCGCGTGCGGACTCAATCGACGCAGACGACGCGGGAGCAGAAGTGGACGACGAGGGAGACGACGCGGAAGTAGCGACGAACGACGATGGAGACGGTCCCTACGCGCCCTACGACGACTCAAATCGACGAGGAAGGACACAACGGGGATGGCGGTATCCAGCAGAACAGTCGCGGCTGGATAGGTGGAAGTCTTCCACTACCGAAGAAAGGGGGAGTGTGAGGAGCCATATAGCGTTGGCAATTAAATGTATGTAAATATACATTTATGCTATATGCGCCCCTCACAGTCAACTGCCATATCAGGCCGAAATCCGACCCGCGTTAGGACATGTGCCGTTATAGTGTGAGGAGTTTGGCGAGTGCAATATCGCCATCCATACTCGCACTAACGGCAGACATGGGCTGGCGCCACCAAGGCGATCACGTGATCTTTGGTACAGTCGCGACAAAAAGGCTGCGACGCAAGCCTATAAAAAGGGCGTCGCAGCACACAACGAGGACTCAGTCAAAAATCTAAAAGTAAGATCAGAAGTCAAGAATACAGAAGTCCGTCAGAAACTAAAAGTGAAAATAAGCAGAAACTCTGCCCAAACATACACAGAAGGGCAAAATCGACAAGTGCAACGCAAGACAGCGACGACACATCGAAGGACCAGCACCGCGCCAAGGAGCACCAACACGCCGAAGGACACACAGGACATTGGAGTCCTGAAATCGGGTGAGAAGTGTAATCCTTGCCACGCTTGAGCGTAGCGACAGGCAAATCCGTGCCTAGGTGAGAATAAGTGCGTGAAAACCTGTGGTTAGACAGCGCGTGTACGAGCGAATCCTGGTGGATAACCAGAGTGCCGTACGGTGTCGCTGTCGGGCAGGCAGAACCACTAATTTACCTAGCTGGTGCGTGAGGCGTCTGGAGCAAAACTCTCGCGAACAGGTGCACTCTTCGAAGCTGACCAAGGGCTTCAGTGGACCGTCGTACCCCGCGGTACAACAAATCTGTACAAGCGAAGAATAATAAAGAAACCATTGTCCAATATATATATCAAATACGTGTTATCAATTGTCGCAAACGCAACCAAATTATAAATTTGTTGCACGGACCCACAGCTCGACTGAGTTTAGCCCGGCAGAGCAAAACGGTCCGTTACAACTGGCGCCCAACTTTGGTGGTTGCGGTAATTAATAAACACACATTACAATTATACACATAAAAATGGTTCGCGCATGGGTTTATAACCTGAAAAAGGATGAAGTGCGGACATATGGAGACGAATTCCAAGTGGAGCTGAGCGGCACACTGGACGCTATGCGTCGACAATTCGGAGAGTGGGTAGACACTCACGAATCCAGACATCCATACAGCACGCGGATTGCGGAATTGGCAGCGATTCATGGCAAATATTCACCGGCCAAAGAAATCGGTCAAGTTCCAGCACCGAACATTGACTTCGTACAGTTGAGTATACCAGCAATCAGTGCAGCAGCGCGCGCACGAGACACCAGCCAAACAGTATGGGGAACACCCGCACCACAGCCAAGGAGAGTGTCCATAAGCGACCACACGGCGACGACGATGTCTCAAGAATACCCAAGGGTAGCGAAACAAGTTCGGGAGTGGAACTTTCGCTTCGACGGCACCACGGAGCCGTTAGAATTCTTGGAGCAAGTCGAGTGGTCTGCGGACACATATGGACTCAACTTGAATCTGGTTCCCAGAGCCATGCCGGAACTATTGCAGGGAATGGCTCTAAAATGGTATGTAGCCAACAACCAACACTGGACGACATGGGTAACATTCGTCCAGAGTTTTCAAGAATATTTCTTGAAGAGGGATTACTTCGAGAACTTGAGGGACGAAGTTACCCACAGACGTCAGGCTATAAACGAGCCATTCAAACACTACATGGTGGAAATGCAAACGTTAATGCGGCCACTGCAGTATACGGCGGTAAAACAACTCCACAAAGTATACAACAACAGCCTCCCAGACCTGCGAGCATACGCAAGGCCAGGCCAATTCCAGAACTTGACGGAATTGATGCACTTGGCAGCCGAATTCGAGGAACTCGAGGTCGACAGGGAGAAGTTGCGACAGCAAAGCCGCATAGAGGAGCTCAGTTACAACTCTTCACAGCAAATGCACAGAGAGCCTCAGCATAGACGCGTGGAGCATATGGAGTACAGCACTCCACAGCGAATACACAGAGAGCCTCAGCATAGACGCGTGGAGCATACGAGAAGCTACAGCACACTCCACAGACGAATGACACACGAGAGCCGCAACAGAGCCGCATGGCACAGCCGAGGTATAACACTCCACAGAGCAGGCCAGCAGAGCCTCAACAGAGATGGATGGAACCAGCGCAGATGCGTCACTATCACCAAACGGAACCAGCAACACGACAAAACCGGCAACGATTCATGGCAATGGCGGATAGTGGACAAACCGAACCCGACACAACACCGAGACCAGCCCCGAGGACGAGACCGAGACCAGCCCCGAGGGCAAGACACGACAACACACAAACACACATTAACAACCCAGATATGGCCTGCAGATTTTGCGGCCAGGAGGGACACCGCGCAACAGAGTGCACAAATCCCATGATGGATTATTGTTGGATGTGTGGACGTATTGGAATTCGTACGTCAATGTGTTGTCGGTCGGGAAACGAACACCGGCGTCCGCCACCGAGGGGCGAGCGGGAGCCGAACAGGACAGCCCCAAGACGCTAATCGGCAGCCTGCAGGACGAGGGAGCGCAGTTGACAGCGGTCGTGGAGATCGGCAACTGTCAATACAAGGCTACGATCGATACAGGAGCCACGAGTAGTTTCGTTAGCGAGAAGCTAGCTCGTGGACTGTTCGACGTAGGCCGACGATGCGCAACTGCACGGCGAGTCCGCATGGCAGATGGCCGAAATAGCGGTGTCCAGGAACAAGTAGAGGTGAATATCCGGCTCGGACGGAGCAACATGGATATTGCTCTACTTATACTCCCCGGAATCATAGACGATTTGGTGCTCGGATGGGATTTTCTGTCGGCCATGGGAACTGTTTTGGAGTGCGCCGGATTGACCATAAGTATACCTGGGAACGGAATACAAGAACACCAGGAGGAGAGATTGTCCGTGGCAAAGACAGTCATACCACCAATACATCCGGACGCAGAAATCGATGCATTTTTACGACGAGAATTGGCGGCATTTGAGGCCATAAAGGGAACATCGCCCATTACTGAGCATCGCATTGTCATGAGTGACGACCGACCAATCAAACAGCGATACTTCCCTAAGAACCCCAAGATGCAAGCAGAGATCAACAAACTAGTGGATGAACTGCTAGCCAAAGGATGCATCGAGCCATCAAAAAGCCCGCACAGCGCACCAATAGTGATGGTACGAAAGAAAACAGGGAAATGGCGCCTCTGCGTGGACTTTAGGCAACTGAACGCCAAGTCCGTAAAAGACGCATATCCCCTCCCAAGAGTGCACCACATCCTGGACCAGCTAAGAGAGGCGCGGTTCATCACGAGCCTGGACCTCAAGGATGGCTACTGGCAGATACCGATGGAGAAAGAGAGTCGGGCGAAGACGGCATTCACAGTCCCAGGAAAAGGACTGTTTCAATGGAAGGTAATGCCATTTGGACTCCATTCGGCACCAGCTACTTTCCAGAGAGCCCTCGACCGCGTGATTGGACCCGAAATGATGCCACATGCATTCGCATACCTGGACGACATCATCGTGATCGGGAAAACACGCGAGGAACACATGGACAATTTGAGAGAAGTGTTCCGACGGCTGAGAGCAGCGAATCTGAGGATCAACGTGGAGAAGTGCGACTTCTTCAAACAAGAGTTGAAATACCTCGGTCACCACGTCACGGAGGATGGAATCCGCACTGACCCCGAGAAGGTAGCTGCCATCGCCGAGCTGAAGCCACCGGGAAATGTAAAGGAACTGCGGCAATACTTGGGAGTGGCATCATGGTATAGGCGGTTCGTACCAGATTTCGCCACAACAGTGCACCCACTAAACGCGCTGCTCAAGAAGGGAAGCAAATGGGAATGGACCAGAGAGCGACAGGAAGCTTTCGAAAAGGTGAAAGCAAAGCTGACACAATCACCGGTGTTGGCATGCCCAGATTTCTCCAGGCCATTTTGCTTGCAGACGGATGCTAGCAATTATGGCTTGGGGGCGATATTGACCCAAAACTCAGTGGAGGGCGAACGGGTCATATCGTATGCAAGTAGATCCTTAAATGGTGCGGAGCGCAACTACTCTGCGACCGAGAAGGAGTGCCTTGCAATAATCTGGGGCATAAGAAAGTTGCGACCTTACTTGGAGGGATACCACTTCACCGTCATCACTGATCACATGGCACTAAAGTGGCTGAACTCCATCGAAAGCCCCTCAGGCAGGATTGCGAGATGGGCACTGGAGCTGCAACAATTTGATTTCGACATCAAATACAGGAAGGGAAACCTGAATATTGTTGCAGATGCCCTATCTCGACAGCCCCTGAAGGATACATGCCGCCGGATCTCAACGGTGGAAAACGCGATGGACCAAGCGAACAAAGACTGCCCCTGGATCCAAAAGATGCGAGCCACCATAGAGAAAAATCCCAGAAAGTTTCCAGATTATATGGAGGAATCTGGAAACTTATACAGGCACATCCCTCATCGAGCTGGAACGGAGGATGTAGCAGCCTGGAAATTGTGTGTGCCAACGGGCAAGCGTACACAGGTTCTAAGCGAGAACCACAACACCGCCGCCGCAGGACACACGGGTAGTAGGAAAACAATAGCCCGAGTAGCAGCGCGCTACTATTGGCCTGGCTTATATAGAGATGTTAGAGCATATGTTCAAAAATGCGAAACATGCCAACAATATAAGCCAAGTCAATTGGCCGCGGCCGGACACATGCTCACCCAAATTCCAGAAGAGCCGTGGAGCACGGTATGTGCGGACTTCGTGGGACCATTGCCGAGGTCCAGCCATGGAAACACGATGCTGCTGGTATTTGTAGACCGCTTCTCGAAGTGGACCGAGATGGTGCCACTTAGAAGCGCTACAACGGCATCGCTGCAAAAGGCCTTCAGGGAGAGGATTCTGGCACGGTTTGGAGTGCCAAAGGTTTTAATAACGGACAACGGCACACAATTTACCAGCAGGGCGTTTAAAAATTTCCTCGAGGAGATGGGAGTTAAACACCAGTTCACTGCACCGTACACGCCACAGGAGAATCCAACGGAGCGAGCTAACCGGACGGTGAAAACAATGATCGCCCAGTTCGCAAGGAACAACCAACGACGCTGGGATGAGGCGCTACCGGAGCTGACACTGGCAGTCAACACGAGCGTCTCGAGCACGACCGGATACAGCGCTGCCTTCATCACACAAGGCCGGGAGCCGAGGCTGCCGAAAACTTTGTTTGATGAAGTGGCAATCGGTACGGGTCAAGTAAGCCAAACGCCGAACGAAAATGAAAATAAGCTAAAAGACATTTTCGAAATTGTTCGGCGAAGCTTAGAAAAGGCATCTCAAGATCAGGCAAGGCACTACAACCTTCGTCGCAGGCAATGGAGCCCCAAAATCGGAGATAGAGTGTGGGTGAAATTACACCATCTATCGAATGCGGCGGAGGGATTCGCAGCCAAGCTTGCACCGAGATACGGCGGCCCGTACCAAATAATAGATTTCAAGTCACCGGTGATCTGCAAGCTGAGGAGCGCGGCAGACAAGCGGATACGGACGGCACACGTGAGCGACTTGAAGCCACACAGCAAAGCGACGGGTGAGTTCCCAGATCCCCAAAATTAAAAAGGGGGGAAGATAAGTGTGACTCCAAAAACTACAATTGGACTCACACTTATTCACCTAAAACATAACAATAAATAAATATATATATATATTTATATATATATACACATAAACAAAACAAAAACATAACAATAAATAAATATGTATATATTATACATATATATAAACATAACTAAAACAAAATTGCACCATGCAATAATAAGAATAACCGAAAAAAATACATAAACATTAAACAACCAAAAGCCCTGAACGCAGCGAATGTGCAGAGAGCACAGCGCAAATTGCGGTACAAGTGAACAACAGCTGATGCTGAGAGAGAGGATGGCCATGACCCACTCCAGAGTTCACTAAGAGAATCAAGGGCAGTGACCGCCGAAAGCGTTATGCTTACCGCTGACAAGAGAACAGCTAGCTCGCCGCGGTTACAGAAGGTGACAAACAAAAAAAGAAAAGACGCTTTGCTCGCACTATCAAGAGCGTAAGCGCAGCAGCTGCTCAAGACAGTTAGCTCGCCGCTTGTACAAAAAGCGACAACAAAAACGCTTGCACTAGAACAGAAGTGCAACGACAGCCGAAAACGTTTCGCATCGACCGCTTTGGCGGAAATACGCAACAACAATGCTTGCACTATTGAGAGAGCCAAACGCAGCAACACGCCGAAAACGTTTCGCTCACCGCTTTGGCGGAAATATGCAACAACAATGTTTGCACTATGAAGAGCGCAAACGCAGCAACAGCCGAAAAACGCCTCGCTCACCGCTGTGGCGGAATTCTGCAACAACAATGTTTGCACTATGAAGAGCGCAAACGCAACGACCACCAACAACAGTGTATCACACTAGTGGCGAGGAAGAAAAAAATCCGATAGCATCTGCACTGGTGCGGGTGTGTGACCAACAAAACCATGCACCGTTGGTTGGTCACCAACCCTAGTGCAGGTGTACGTACGCAAGGATACCGTTGGTTAGCCACACACACTACTGTGAGGAAGTGCGACCACAGTTAGAATGCCAACCCAAGAGAGTGGGAAATAAGCGCACACACCCACACAAAAGGGTATATAATGCGCCGCGGTTACGCATAATTTCACAACTAGCAATCCGATCAACCATGGGCAAGACGATATCCAGCACCTCACGGCGGCAAAGCGGCCTCCAGCGTGCCGGCCGGTCAGGCTCAAACCCCCGGCTGCAACCCAGCGACGCTGGAGCTTTGCACCGAGGCGGAGCCGGAATGGCCGTGCGAAGGGCCGTTGGACGGCGTTCACAGCGACCACGCGGTTGCGTGGTTCGCGTAGTGCGCGTGCTGCGAGTGAGGCGGTTGGTGCGGGTAGTCCACGTGCCGAAACGATTGCTGGTTGCAGGAACAACCGGCCAACCCAGAAGAGGCAGCGAAGACAATCAACAGGCGCAGGGGCCCCGAAACGGGCAGTCGCAGTGGTCAGGCCGGTGCGGCGCCGGTCCCCCAGTGAAACTGAGCGGTTCGCCGAGCTGCCGCCGACCTTCGGCGACGAGGGCAACGGCCCCTACAACCCACTCTCGGACATCGAGGAGGGCGCCACGACGGACGGCGAGGAGGGGGACAATGGCCCCGAAGTCGGCTACTCGGACCTCGAACAGTATGACAGTCCCCGAGTAGTCGACACCGAAACAGAAGACGATGAAGCCGACCCGACGAGCCACGACGACGCCGACACCATGCCCTCCGTGGCCCAGGAGCGGGGCAGCGAACCGATCGTCATCTCATCGGACGAGGAGGAGGAAAACCCACACACCCCCGAGCCGCAGCCACGCCCGCGGCCAGAGGCCCCGACGGTGACCCGGGCGTATAAAAAGACGTATGACGCCGGGAGATGGACGCATACACTGACGTACAGCTGGCAGCAGGAGGCCGACCTCCCACCCTCGTGGCAACTGACGGAGGAGGAGCCGCCCACCTACATGCCCACGCGACAACCGGTGCCAAGGCCGGGGATGAGGCACATGGCGACACCACCAGAGGATGGCCAGCCGGGTGCGCCACGCCAGGTCCCATACCCCGGAGCGACGCCCCGACAGGCGCGACCCCCGCTACTGCGACAACGGTCGGCTCCAGAGGCGGAGATCGGCTGGAGGGAGCTGGCACCGACGGAATGGCCGGCGGAACTCGCGGCAGCCGTGGACAACCAGCCGGGGACCAGTGGTCGCACATCTCGAATCCTCTGGGTCAGCGGTCACCGATACCGCGTGAGGGAGTCCCGGGGCCGCGGGACCAGAGTATTCGAACACATAATAAATTAATACATCAAAAATAACATATAAAAGTATTGAGAACTGTCGCGGCTGGGTGGAAGCCTTCCACTACCGAAGAAAGGGGGAGTGTGAGGAGCCATATAGCGTTGGCAATTAAATGTATGTATAATATACATTTATGCTATATGCGCCCCTCACAGTAACTGCATATCAGGCCGAAATCCGACCCTGAGTGCAGTTGCGGCGAATTCGCTCTCTTTCGCCCTCTCTCTTTCCTGCGCAGGTTGTCAGCCATATAAGCGTGTCTGACACACATGTCCGTTAGGACATGTGCCGTTATAGTGTGAGGAGTTTGGCGAGTGCAATATCGCCATCCATACTCGCACTAACGGCAGACATGGGCTGGCGCCAGCGAAAAGGTAGTGGAAAATTACCAAAGATCACGCCACCGAGACAAGCACGTGATCTTTGGTACAGTCGCGACAAAAGGCTGCGACGCAGGCCTATAAAAAGGGCGTCGCAGCAAAGAGCAAGCTCAGTCGGTAAAATTAAAAGCAGACTCAGCTCAGTCGAAAATCAAAATCGAAGTCAGTCGAGAAATCTAAAAGTGAGACTATAGCTCAGTCAAACAAATCAAAAGTCTCAGTCGAAAGTCAAGAATAAAGAACGACATCTCAGTCGCAGTGAACATAAGCAGAAACGCTGCCCAACAAGAAAAACAAAAGTGTAATAACAAGCGCGACGCAAGGCAAACGTGTGTCCAACGAGACGACACACACACACCGCTTCGAAGGATCCCCGCACATCGAAGGACCAGCACCGCGCCAAGGACCATCACACACCGAAGGACACACAGGACATTGGAGTCCTGAAATCAGGTCAGAAGTGCAATCCTTGCCACGCTTGAGCGTAGCGACAGGCCAATCCGCGCCTAGGCAAAATTAAGTGTGCGAGCCTGTGATTAGACAGTGTGGGTACGAGCGAATTCTGGTGAATAACCAGAGTGCCGTACGATATCGCTGTCGGGCAGGCGTGCCAACAATTTACCTAGCTGTGCGTGAAATATCTGAAGCGAAACTCTGGCGAACAGGTGCGCGCCTCAACACTGACCAAGGGCTTCAGTGGACTGTCGTTCCCCGCGGTACAAACACAACTCTGTACCAGCGAAAGATAGTCAATAAAGCAACCATTTGTATAGAAATATTGTGAAATTCTGTGTTATTATTACCGCAAACGCAACCAAATTATAAATTTGTTGCACGGACACTCGACAGTTTAGCCCGGCAGAGCAAAACGGTCCCTTAGCAATACATATTTTTTGGTATATTCTATTGTAATGTTCCATAATAAAATTAACGCCATCATACATTAACGAAATAACACTCACAAACCAGAAAAACAGAAAAGAAAAAGCAATAGACAATAATATCAAAATAATTATATGCCTATCAATACCTGTGCGCACTTGCCCCTTTTAGGTTATATTGGTTAGAAACTAAGTTGAACCTGCAGAATTAAATAGATAATAGACAAGAAGAAAATGCAATGAAGAAAATGCAATAAAACACGAATAAGTATGCAGCAGAAAAGTTCTTAGAATAAGTATGCAATAAAATTTAAAATAAGGATACAATAAAAGTTAAAATAAGTATGCACCAAAATTTAAAAAAAGTAGGCAATAAAATTAAAAACCGTATGCAATGAAGCTTAAAAGTATGAAAAAAAAAAAAATTTAAAAGTATTCAAAGAAAAAAAATTATTAAGAAGAGAATGAACTCTGATAACATTAAGTAGAATTTAAAATTAATTGCAAAACAAAAAAAATATTTATTTTTAATGAAATCAATTTTTTTTTTCTCCATTCCTGTATCGTTATAATTTAGTTTAATTTTTTCTTAGATGTTAACATTTTCTTTTATTATGAATTTACGTATAAGAAGATATCTATGAATTTTGAGAAATATAGAAAAATGAATTTGTAAACGATAGTGTGTCCTACTGGCCGGGATGTAACTTGAGGGAACCACCTAGATTTGCTTTTGGGGACTTCCTAGGAAAAATGACAGCTCCGGAAGTCCAATTGGTTGGGTTGGTACAGACCGCGATCGGGGGGTGAACAACAACCCGCACCCCGAAACCAACCAACCGGAGCCAGCGAAACCGCACCGCTTCACGCCTAGTTTTAGACCCCCATGCGAAACTACACCTTTTGGTTTCGAATATGTTGATGTTGGAGGTTATACTCCCAAAAGAAATAAAAGAGAAATTGGACTCTAAAAAATTTTAAAATTATGACGGCAAAGGAGTTCCCGGATGTAGCAAGAACCCACCCCCACCTCCCGGCACGAGCTACCACCAGTAGAGTCCCCCGCCGCTACCCATCCAGGATTCCGCTCGCCCCACTATTACCCCAAGTCGTGGTGTGGCGAGTTGGCCATCGTTTGGTAATTTTTCCAAACGTTGGCGGTTACATAATTTTTGGCGCCCAACGTGGGGCCACTATCTGAAGAGCTTACAGAAGAAATGGACCACAATAAGTGGGCTCACTTATGTTACAAGAATATAATTCGGAGTAAGGCTCGAGGTTAGTGGTCTCACATAACCGTTGTTTTGAGTATAGGTATAGTTTGCTAAAATGTCTTACTATACTATGTCCTTAGAGTTTCAGTGCAATTTAGCAATATTGCGGATTCACTGAATGGATCATTATCTATTCTATACGAACTCATACTTTCGTGATTCTTGTAGTATTCGGTGCTAATTGGATACCCTGCCGAAAGTCACTGAGGTTGCCTTGGTAGAAGTGATCATGAACATCTTGCTCATATTTTTGTCTTTCGTGTCGCAAGTCTACTATTTTGTATTTTGCTTTAAAGACATCTGAAATAATGTTGTACACTTCCGTAAATCTTGCGCATTCGGCTCAGCAGAATGTCCTGCCGGAGGTCCCTATAACATCCTTTTTGGATTCTATTTATCAAAGTTAAAAATGGAATATTTGCCATGCCAGTGAAATAGGCGGGCTGCAGAAATTAACTCTGCGCTGAGTTTTGTTAGCTTCTTGAATGTAAAGGACGCGGTGCTTGCTTATTTATACAGAAGTTATTAGGCTATGCGGGGAGGCGGTAGTAGTAGGGAACTGGGCATTCTAGGACAGGAAGTCGTAAATCGTTTTTGTTGACAGCTCTTGAATTTTAATTAGCTAATTATAGCACTTGATTTATTGCTTTTTGGGTGGGGGTGACAGGTGTGTGACCTTTTTTAGAAGAATGTGTGATTTTGGGTCACGTGCGTGACATTTATGATCGAAGGGTCATGATTTATGGATGACCTTTTTTTATTGGGGGTTGGAGTCAGGTGGAGGATCACTAGCGCACTTGTGTGTGCGTACGTGATTGAGATTTTAAAAGGAGGAGATTGTGAGCAAGGCGTGTAACCTGTATGCTAGAATATGGTGGAGGATCACTAGCGCACTTGTGTGTGCGTACGTGATTGAGATTTTTAAAGGAGGAGATTGTGAGCAAGGCGTGTAACCTGTATGCTAGAATATGGTGGAGGATCACTAGCGCACTTGTGTGTGCGTACGTGATTGAAATTTTTAAGGAGGAGATTGTGAACAAGATATGTAACCTATAACCTGTATGCTAGAATATAGTGGAAGATCGGTTACCGCACAAGTGTGCAGGTACATGTTTTTGATTTTTTAAGGGTGGGTTCATTGATCAGTGTAAAAGTGTTTTGGTTCTCTTTTCGCACCTTCGTTGTCATTGGTTAGGCCTAGTAGGACACCTCCCACCTAAATGTTTTCCCACATCATAATTACAGTATTATTGACCTGAAGTGATGATAATCAGGTACTTCGCACGTATGTTTGTCACGTGCTGCTACCTTTTTGTGTGTGTTTTCGGTTCTCACCCTTTTTTACAGTGCACTCTGTTTGAGTAGGAGGATCACTATGATGATTTCACAATAATTTGAAATAATAACCTGTTCTGATTTGTATACCTGCAGACTTCATACCTAGCTTCATAGAGTTTAAAATGTTTAAATAAAAGAATTTTTTTTGTTTACGTTTTCATAATATAATTTATTTATTCTTATTGTTATAGTTTAATTTTAATGATAAATGTATATATATTAAAATGTATTATTATTATTAATATCCATTTTGTTGAACCTCTTTGATAGGTTAGTGTATTGAAATATAAGACGATCCAGTTTTCTTTTATATGATACAAAGTAGTGACAAGCACATGTATCAGCTCCTTCTGTTGCATCATTCGAGGACCATGAGCACACCGTCAAGTGCTTTCCATATTTTGATTTAATAAGACGATAGTTTTCATACTCAAAGAAATATTCTCGGTATTCCTCCAACAGTTTAGCGTGCTCAGGAAAAAGCACATCCTCAAACTCCTTGAGGAATTCATCAATTTTCCTCACATTTGTTTTAAATCCAAAATTTGTAATTAGTCCCATATTGTTGTTTATTCTTCAAAAGCCGAAATGCAACTAATGAATTATTTTACTTTATTTTTAAAAGAGTCTATACTTGTGTCACTTTCTTTTGTAATACTTCTCTATACCGGTTTACATCTTTTTTTATTTCTTTTCCCATCTTTCTTGAAATTTCAAAACATAAACGAGTTAGGTCAATTTCTGCTTCATGGCCATAAGATACATTCAAATCTAAAAGTTGTACATCGTATTTTCCCATCTTTGAACACTTAGGGATAATATAATTATTATATATATTACAAATTTGATTTTTCAACAACGTGTTCCAACATAAGAATGATGTTAGAAATATCCCCAATCTTATGAAGGCTCTCCATGACTCACTATCAAATTCAATTTTATTACCATATTGATTTAAAATTAATATGCACTGCTTATCCGATTTTCTAATTTTAAAATGGCACTTTATGCTTTCAATCTTAGGATTATCCATTAATGTATCAGGCATCAAGAACTCAAACTGCTCAAGCCTTAACTGGATATATTCCTTAAATGTTAATAATTGAAGCCATTCCTCTTTTCCAAATCCAATGAAATTGCGCTTATGTTGCTGCATCCAAACCATTGGTGTAAATCGTCTCGTTGTTGAAAAGCCACACTTTAATTTTAATTGTAGATTAACAAAATACTCAAATCCAAAAATGATTTCATGATCTTGTATTTTTCTCGAATTTCTAGATTTTCTTAGCTGAAGTGTGTCCATATTGATTGAAAAGTTGACTCAAACTAACTTGAAATTGAATTGTTAGCGCTATTTAAGGTGAAGAGTCTAGATCATGATTCTCAGTACATTATTTACATTAAACACAAAATGATTAAGTTGGACAGAAGCTCGTGTATTCTTCTAGACTTCCAGTATATATTTGGAAATGAGAGACAAATTTTTATAAAAGAATTGGCCTTTATGCAAGCAGGATCAACTATTCCGAATTTTTACCACTTCAAGCCTCCCTATGACATAAAAGAGCTGGATGAAATAACTAGAAAAACCATAAAAATAACTAAACAGTATGTTGATGCATTGGATTGGAGTGAAGGAGACATTTCTTATTTAAGCCTTGGTGATATATTAAGTCCATTAAATAGTTTCGCTTCAGTTATTGTACGAGGTAGAGCTAAGAAAGAGTTTTTAACTAAATATTTAACTACAAGAATAATTGATTTAGAACTAGATCAAAGTTTAAGTCACTTTCAAAACTTTTTTACAAATTGTAGAATACATAGGAAAATATCAAACCATTGTGCTCTAAACAATTTATTTAAACTCTTTCTAATCTTAGAAAGCTCTAATTTTAGAATATATGGAAATTAAATTCTGTTCACACCATTATGTTTATAAATAATAATAAACACATTTAATTATAAATTTGGAGTTTTTCTTTATTTATTTAGCCATTGGATCTACATAACACTTAGATTTAAGTTTACAATAAAATCTAATACAACTCGAGCGTTTCTTAAGGCACATACGCCTTTATTTAGATGGGACCCACAGTCGGAGAAAACATTATATTTCAGCTCATCTAATCGTGGGCATCCATATTCTTCAATGTTTATTACACACGTCCTTAGATATTTTTCTAGAAACTTTTTCTTTATATCTCCCTTCGTTATTACACTCATATCATTAACAAGCTCACGAAGATAATTTCTAACTTTTAAAAAGCTATCAGATCCATCATTCCAACAGAGATTGTGTTGATTTCTAGTTAACCATATTGCCGTTTTACGGGCCTTCTTAGTTAATCTGAGAAAATCATATGGTGGTTTTATAAGATAATGAACGTCTTGGTAATATCCATTCCTAAAAACTAGTCCAATTTCTTTTAATATAAAATGGTTGTTATTTCCATAAAATCCTTGAATGTCGACAACTACTTGATTCTCCATCAAATTTATTTAAACGATGCGCTGAACTAATCCCGTTAATGGTGAATACTCAACTAACCGATCATGCATAAGTAGACAATATACTTTAGCGTTCCTAACACTGGCACTAGCCAACTCGATGGAAACTCTGATATCAATCGGACCAGTTTTTACAGTCTCATTCTGGTGTGTTAGATCTATAACAACAATTGGTGCTTTTTCTTTGAATTCATTAGGTGATAACAATGGTTCAGTCTGCTTCATATAGTAACTTGCTTGAAAATTTGCATACATATCATACAAACTTGCAAATCGATCGCGATTGAAATTTATATTCATATCATCATAGGGATACGTCTCAGAGTTCAAGTACACTTTCAAGTTCCGCAATTGATTTTGAATCAATTTATTATCTAGTACAAAGGCTATTATAGCAAAACGGGGCCGTTCTCTATTGGCTGCAAGCTTGACATTCCATACGTGATGAGTACCCTCTGCTAGTGTTGGATTGAGATAACAATCCCAACTGCGGAATGCTAGTGGTAGTGAGCCTCCATTTTTTGTTATGTTTAACATTTGTAATTTCTTCTCATCACTGAGAGTAATATGTGGTACTTTCCATGTAATATTAGTTATATTTAATTTATACTCAGTATTATCAATTTTAGTATGATATACTTCATCCATATTTTTAGTTATGAGTAGAATTAGTTCATGTTTACAATTTAATAAGACTTTGTTATAGTCTTCACAAAATCCAAGCAGGGTTTTAAGAGGAACAGAGAAATTAAAATATCCATCATTTGCCAGTTGTTTTTCGTTTCCATTAAACCAACCAGAATTCTCAAGCATACTACTTTCAGGCTTATTCAAGGAAATATAGTTTTTTAAGGTTGATGAAGTGCCAACAAACCTAGTTCGATCAATTTCAATTCCATTTAACTCATATCGAACCTCATCAAAAAGATAGCTCATGCAATTGTTTTTTAGTTTACCTCCTCCAGTAGGCGTGTTGTTAGCCAAAGGAATCAAGCCCTCAATATTAATAAAACTCTCGCTCGGTAACACATATAAGTCCTGATTTTGGATTGTGATTCTAACTTCATCATTACTCTTAAATGATTGGAGATAGGGAGAGTAGCTATGATATTCTTTTTTGGTTATACTCTCATCCGAATAGGGTTTCTCTCGAACAGCTAACAAATTACTCATTGTTCTCTTATTTTTAGACCCAATGACTTTAAAAACAATTTGTTCTCTGTTGTGAGTATTTTTCTTAACGATCTTCTTTCTTCTGCAGTATAACTCAAAGTGTTTGATGATGGGGGATAACACACGTTTTTATTATAAATTATCATTTTTGATGTCTTAAATGTAAGCGAAGTGTAACACTTTCATTACGTAAATTAACTAAATGTCCGTCCTGATCGACAATCCGTATTATTAATGAGTGTATCTCTCTAGTGTTCACTGGGAAATAAATAAGATTGTGGGGCTTCTCACTCATTTTATAGCCTGGAGGAACATTTAAAGCAAACTCATGCAATACATGGCTTGATTCTGCATTAACATACGATCCGCTTACAATATTACATTCTATCCGAATTGTATTTACTTTTAAAATATCCACAGGCTGGTCTGAGATGTGTATTGAATTCGGGCTTAATATCTTTTTATTAAACCCAAATAATTGACCAATTGTATTCTCTTTATTAAAATATATAGCTTGTTCCTTAGTTGAAATTAATACTTGAAGCGTATTGTTGTTACTTTCGATGAGAGGATGTTTCAATTTATCCGATTCTTTTTCCTCCATTTTCTCAATAATAATATTTCTTATATCACTAAGCTCGTATGATCCAACAGGTATCTCAAAAACATGCTCTCCAATATGAAATAAATTATTATCATGATCAACATTTGGAATTGAGTTATACATGTGGAAATCAATGAGTGCACACTCATAATTTCCCTCCAATTCAATGGGTGGATGATAGTTTGCAATTAAAATTGAGCTGTTGCCCGTTAAAGTAAGAGTTGTTGTCATTTCGATCGATTATTTTCAAGTGAATTAATAATTAGAATTTCCCATATTATATCTCAGATTCTAATAAAATCAGCGAATCCCCGTCTATAGCGGCCATTTTCTAGAGGATCATCTTTACTTATTAGTAAGAAACCATAATTTTCCTTCCAACAAAATTGACAAATGTTCTTAAATTCATCAAATTTCATATCTACGCCTACATGATCTTGGTATACATGTTTCATATTTAGTTCATCTTGTTTGAACATTATTATTAGGTTTGCATTATCACGAATAAGATGTTTAGGGATGCGTGTATACGTTTGACATAAATAAAACGCATCAATATTATTATGTCGTCCCATGCAGAAGTATGCACGAATATTATTTTGTTTTTCACATGCTACATCATCAAAAATCATTATTGAGTTCTTTTTAGCTTTACTTGGTGCTAGAACACTTTCATTTTCTGAGAATGTAAAATATCCCATTCCTTTTATTGGGCTCACGAGTGTTTTCAAATATTCATATTTCGGTTGTTGTAAAGACTTTGAATATAAATAAATATTTTCAAACTTTAGTCCATTCGGACTTTCAATCAAACTAATCATTACATTCGTTTTCCCACAATTTGAAGGTCCAACAATTAAGGCTCTAATTGAATTGGGTAATAATCTGCTATGTCTAACTTGTTTGTTTTCCCCGTTTTTAAAATCGATATTCCTCACTTCTATGTTCGTTTTTTGTTTTATTAATCTCATATCTGATATTGTTTTCTCAACAGATCATTACTCTCTTATAAGACTTTGAAGAATAAACATCTATTAAAATGGTAATGCGCTTTTATAAAACAACTAGTAGCAGAACAAAGCTCTATCGAGGTAGAGGTCTTATTAATAAAATAATCAACTCACTCCCAATTGAGCTACACATACCAGGTTATCAGTTTTGTGGTCCAGGAACAAAGCTAGAAAATCGTTTGGAAAGAGGCGAGAAGGGAATAAATCCCTTAGATGCTGCTTGTAGGGAACACGATATAGCATATAAAGATAAAGATTTGGGAAATCGTCATATAGCTGATTCAATTTTGGCTGAGAGAGCGTGGGAGCGTGTAAAGGCCTCTGATAGTACACTTGGAGAAAGAGCAGCTGCTTATTTTGTAAGCAATATAATGAAAGCCAAGAAAAAATTTGGTATGGGACTCAAACAAAAAGGAAATAAAAAACCATGTGAGAAAAAGAAAAAATTTATGCATGCAGTAAGAGTGGCTACCAGAGTATTGAAGAAGGAGAAGCCATATGATATTCAATCTGCGATAAATATCGCTAAAAAAGCAATAAACAAGACTTTCGGTCGAAAGAAAAATGAAGTAATAATTCCTAGAGTTATTAGTGTCCCTAAAGTTGGTGGCTTCTTGCCACTTATACCTATTATAACAGCACTCGGAGCATTAGGTGGACTTGCCTCTGGTGGTGCATCTATTGCAAAGAGTATTAATAGTGCGAAAAATGCACAGAAAGAATTAGAAGAGAATAAACGACATAACAGAAAAATGGAAGCCGTTGCTTTAGGCAATGGACTCTATCTAAAACCATATCAAAAGGGTTATGGCATATCAACAAATCATTCAAAAAACTTATAAATGAGCTACCTAACAAACCGCTGTCGAATATTGACATTATAAATTTTGCCCACAAACATATCCCCTTTTTCAGAGGTGTTTTTATGAGAGACTCATTACCAAAAAGAGTGCGGAGAATGGAATGTGGTATTGTTAACTTAGATCTTACAAGTGGAGCTGGAACACATTGGGTAGCTTACTATAAAACAGCTAAGCAAATCAGATATTTTGATAGTTTTGGAAATTTACCACCACCTCTAGAGCTTATTAGTTATTTAGGAGAGAATATAAAATACAATTATACCCAAGTACAACGATTTGGTTCTTTCAACTGTGGACATTTATGTTTAAGATTCCTATTAATGCAACAAAAAAGTAAAAAAAAAAATAAACAAAAAAACGTTAATTTAAATTAACTTGTATTCATCTTTTAAATTAAATAAATAAAAATGTCGGAAAACCAGATAATATTTAATTTAGTATATAACAGCTATATATAGTTATACTATATTTAGTCTGATTAGAGTGAGGGTATTGTTTACATCGGAAACAACCTAAAAAACCGTATTAATCCATGTTAAACCATATGATAAACAGTAAAAAAACCATATGAAAAACAGTAAGAAACCACATGAAAAACAGTAAAACCGATCGAAAACCAGAAACCTCTTGCAAAGGTGTTGAACGGGTTTTATCTGATATTTTAATAGCTAAAAATGGATGAGCATATACTGAAAGAATTGACAAAAACAAGAAGCGCACTAAAAAGAAAATTTCAAAGCATTAAATTGGGTAGAGCCGCAAATGAATATCAACTTGAGGAAACGTTTAAGCCATTAACAAAACCTCTTCAGAAAATCGTTAGGGGGAATGAAATAGCAAATCAGTTTATGAAAGTAAAAAAAGAAGAAGAGGAAAGACAAGCAAATACTAAGGATGAAATTAAAAGGAGTGAAAACTATAGTGATTATTATGATGCAGTAGATAGAGGAATATCTGAGCTTCGAACACAGGATTTTTCGTTTGCACCAAGCGATGATAGTTATAATAAAGCTGATACAATTAGTAATGAAGACCAGAGTCAAACGAAAGAAATAACTGATGAGATCATTAATCTTAGTATAAATGAATTAGAACGTCAGAAAAAGCTTGATAAAGCATTTGGACCTACTAAAAAAAGTGGGCAAATTATATTGGGCAGTTCTAAAATAACTGTTTTCAACAAGAAAATTGAACTGGAAACTGGTGAAAAATGGAATCTTACTCCTGGTTTATATTCATTAATTTACTTGAAAGATCCTAAAGGTTATAATGCTATAGATTTGGATATATATCAGAAAATCTTATCAAAGACCAATGCCCATAGAAAAAATCATCTGTCTAATGGTTCACTTAAGGGAAATCGTTCTAAAAAGTACACTCAAATAATAAAAAAACTTTTCTCAACAAATGAGGATCCAAGTGCAATGTCTACACCTTTAAATAAGAAATCAATACATGAGGGTGGAAGTTTTATGACACTCACTTCAACTAAGCCGAATTATGTTTATTGGGATGACCCAAATGAGATGGTAGATAGACTTAAACTTTTAGTTGCCTCACAGGAAGCTGGTAACACTAATCATAATAATGAAATCGTTTCGATAATTGAAGAACTTCGTGAAGCAAACATTATTTATTAAATAAATGAATCTGTATTGTACAATAATTAATTAATAACAAAATGCCTCTTGACAAGTTTGGTCACTTCTTCTCGACTAGCGGAGGAAAAGAAAGATCAAGTATAAAAAAACAAATAATTAGTGTACTAGTTGATGTTGATCAGAATATTATTTTTTCAAACAAACGTCTTAAAAATGTAGGTGATCCCTTGGAAGATAATGATGCAGTTAATAAAGTCTTTTTAGAAAGAAAAGTAGAAGAAATGACGGAGACCTTTGAAAAAAATTTAAAAGAAAAAGATCAGTTGGATCAAAAAACAATAAGTGAAGTATCATTTTCATTTCTTGATGCATTTAACAGTTACAAAATTGAGGTGGAAGAACTCTTGAAAAAATCGGAAAGTTCTTTAGAAGCGAAATGTAACTCGCAATTAGAGTTATTAAGAAGTTTATTTAATGGTGAAGGACAAAATATAAAGTTAAATATCGACTCTATAATTGTCGACAATAAAATACATAAATAATGTGAGTTGTGTGTGCTAAGAGTTATAATCTATAAAACCGTTATCAAGTTCGGTCATTACTCAAATGGGCGGAATAAAAAGAAAAGTAATTGATATTTGGCGGAAGTGGATGTGGAAAATGGTCAAAGTATTGGTACTAAATAAAAACTTATTTAAAATGTTCTATAGTCAACACTTTTCGAAAGGAAGCAGGCCTTGTACTCGTTTATAAGTGAAAGAAAAATTGAGGAAATATGAATATCATTAACTAAAATGTGAATCATGAGTAGGAGGAATTTAATAGAAGAATTACATGCGCCAGCACGTAAAAATTTTAAACGTCGAAGAGTTATTATGAAGGGAATCGATGATCATTGGCAAGCAGACTTAGTGGAAATGCAAAATTACTCCTCATCGAATAAAGGATATAGATTTCTATTGACAGTAATTGATACATTTTCTAAATATGCATGGGGAGAAGCGTTGAAAACAAAAACGGCTAAAGAAGTTAATCATGCATTTTCGAGTATTCTTAAGGAAAATCGAATTCCTAAGAATTTGCAGACTGATGATGGCAAAGAATTTTTTAATACACCCTTTAAAAGTTTGTGTAAAAAACATGACATAAATCATTACTCAACTTATAGTAGTCTCAAGGCATCAATTGTTGAACGTTTTAATAGAACACTCAAGGAGATGATGTGGAGAGAGTTTAGTTATAATGGAACATATTGTTGGATTCAAATTTATAAACTGTTGATAAATGAGTATAATAGAAAACATCATAGAACAATTCAAATGGCCCCAATTGAAGTAAATTCATCAAATGAGAAAACTTTATTAAATACCGTCTACAATCATATAAAAATCTTTAATGGAAGTAAATTTCGTGCTGGAGATTATGTGCGCATTAGTAAACATAAACACACATTTGAAAAGGGCTATACACCAAACTGGACAACTGAAATTTTTAAAATCAATAAAATTCAGAATACGAATCCCACTACATACATACTGGAAGACTATCAAGGTACAGTTCTGAAAGGAGGTTTCTATAATGAAGAGTTGAGGAAAACAAGATTTCCAGACACGTTCTTGGTTGAAAAGATAATAAGGCGACGAAATGAAAGAGCACTAGTTAAATGGCTGGGGTTCACAAATGATCAGAACTCTTGGATAAATATAAGTGAAATTTTATAAACATGTACCTGTAAACGTACGTGTGCGGAATATTAATAAATATTAAAAATAAATGCAGACGGTGTAGAGTTTGGGATATAAAAGAGCGCATTGATTTGAACTATCTCATACAAAAAGATGACTCGCAACATTCAAGACGTTTTCAACATGATGGACGAAGAGAATACAATGAGCCTTCATTTGGATGAGCTCATGCCCTGGCCAATCCCCACTGGAGGAGATAGCGAGGGATTTCATCATCTAACACCACCACCACATCCATCACAAACAAGCCTGAAACTTACACAGCTTAGTCCATCGCAATGGATTGAGCTAATGGAAATAGCGAGAATCAAGGAGACCGATATTAGTGAGGAGGGGCAAAGGATGGAGGACACCCTTCTAGAGTTTCTAATTGAAGAGACTCATTACCTAAACGAGTGCGGAGAATGGGATGTTCATAAAATTTTAACTACAGATGATTTATTTGAAAGCAGCGAAGAATTTTTTGCCTTTGTAAACAATCTTTAAAAATTAATAAAAGAAAAAAATTCATTGTTTATAATCAAACTCATTTGTATTTTATTTTTAAGTTTCCTTTTTATAAATAAATAAAAAGATATAAAGATTACAAATTTTCTCGATGTTATTTTTTCTTCTTCATCTTTTCCCTACAGACATACACACACACACACACACACACACACATTTTTTATTTTTTTTTCATGAATAACTTACGTATTTCTTCTTTGTCTTCTTTTCTCAATATTCTTACCAGCAGCTGAAAATGTAGTTTTCTTATATTAAAATAAAAGAGACACATTTTTTTTCTTTTGTTTTCAATATATTTGTTTATTTATTTATTTACTTTTTTTCTTAATTCTACTTACATATTATTTGTTTATTTATTTATTTAAATATTAAGTATTAAATATTACTATTTATTTTACTTAGTACTAGGAATTAATTCTATAATGCCCCCAGGCATATGTTCTAATTCCATCTTCCCTTATTTTCCTTTTATCGTCTTTACAACTTAAAGTTGTTTTTCTAACCTTATGAGTATACAAATTATGGATCTTTGATCTAAACATCAACATGCTATCACTAAATGACTTATTTGAAAACAAACATTTCTTATAGTTATTTATAGTTAACTTATCTATTGCCGACTTTTTAACACCTTTGGATTTTTTAATGCACCCACCCCCCTCCAGAGACAATGAGTACATTTTAGCTCTAAGCCCTACAAATTCTAGCATTCTTTTGCCACAGTTTTCATCCTTCATCATGCCTAATACTTTTTTATTGCACCTCTTAATCCCATATTTTTGTGCTAGCTCTTGAGGATACTCAGAAGTATCAAATCTCATTTCTATATCTTCAGCAATTTCTTTAAAGAAATCATTTGTTTCAATTGAATATATGAATGAGTCTGTATCCATATAATTCAAAGAAACTTTCTCCTGGAATTTAGGCTTCATATAATCATATGGAAATCATACATTTGCCATTTTGATAATTCCAAAACAACAAAACCTAAATACATTGGCTTATCATACACATTATGTAGGCGATTCATTTGAATCGCATACATGTCTTCGGCAAATTGTGCAGAGCTATGAAAACTGGCTTTTGCAATAAGGGCACGAGCACCCAACCTATTACAGTTTGTGGTTTCCCACGAAGTAACCAATTTGATGTCTTTCCGTTTTTCAACGTTTTCCATCGTCTTTCCATATACTGCATTATTTAATAATTTGAAAAAGTCTTTTTCAAAATTATTTTTTGCCGATGTTCTGTGCATTGTATTTAAATCTATATACTTTTTAAGCCAGGGAGACTGTTTAAATTCTAAAATCTTGTGAATTTTGGTTAATACAAGACCATTTCTTAAACATTGCTGAAGGTTTCTGAAATGTATGGGATAGTTTGTTTTTGACCTTAGGTCTGCAACAAGCTTTTGGACTTTAGCCTCTGGAGTAGGCTTTTGATTTAACGGACAAAAAGGTAGATCATTATGGTAATCGTGGAGAGAGTCTGGATATAAAAGATCTACCTCAAGAATATAACCAGACTCTGAATTTGGAGGGATAGATGAAATGTCGAATGCATTTAATTCAACATCGTTCATCCATCTAAAACCGGAATATGGGAGATGTTGAGACATAGCCCAACCATATAAATTATTCGCATCTAAGTACATCAGAAATTCTGACGGCTTAGTGCTATCGTAATTCTCCATATATAAATGGTTTGCTTTTGAGTACCGCTTACAGCACTGGACTAAGCCTCCACGAATGCCCATTTGTATAAATCTATACATATTAATGTCTGTAAGCAATTCCAGTTCTATTTTTGTGGTCTTTAGCATTGCATCCCATGAAAGACCAGGTGTTGTATAATAATGGGCGGGATCTAATGAATAAATTTTCTTGCAAATAGCTCGAAAATTTTGAAAAACGTCGGCAAGTAGTAGCACAGTCGATACAACTCCATGTAATCTTTGAACTTTCACAGTTGAAAACTGACCAAACACTTCAGTGTTAACGATGAGCATTCTTTATTTGTAAACTATTAAAGAATTTTCTCTAGGGGAAGAGCAGACTCATTTAACTGCTCTCTGAGTTGATACTCATGGGAAAGACCCCCTTCCTACGTAAAAGCTCAAACTCATTATCTAATGGGAAAAATTTTCTAACATTAATGAAATTTTCTGTATCTAGATTGCTACTAAGCGCATCTAGACTTGTTGCCATAAAGCGGAAGGTGTCTAAGAATCTAATCTCTAGGTTTTTATCATGGGATGCAATGTGAATATATTTTGATAGTGAAATGTACAACTCCTTATTAAGGGGAAGTACTTTAATGTCACCTTCGACTTTATTTAATTCCCTAACGAATAAATGGGAATCATATTTCGAAAAATTGTGGAAAAATACAGGGACAAAAGGTGCAATTTGGAAATTAATGTTGCAGACATTATGTGCTGCTCCCCTATACAACCCGGTTAAATGACAATGATCTCTAACGCGATCATTGCCTAAAGACTTTTGGCATATGTGACAAATGAGTGCGTTTTTAAAACTATACTCTTCATCGACACTCATGGTTATGGGTTTTATATTAGCTAAATAATTGGTGTAAATTTCGCTTACATCTCTCATAAGAGACTTGACGAATTTTACACCTGCATCTACCCCAGTCTCTAAAACAAACTTGTCTAGAGCTGGGTCAAATGCACACTTTATATAATAAGAAAAGGCTATTGGGATGTGTTGAGAAGTTGCTATAACATTCTCACTAAGTTGTGCATTGAGGGGGTGAGTATGCATTCAAAGTCGGCATACACTACAAAAGGTACTTCTAAGCTACGATTATAATTTTTAAAACTAAGGCTTGCCTTATCCTGTGATGGGAGTGTCGAAACAACCTTTCCACACTGTTGACGGTGCTCGATGTACATCCTCTCGTTGTGAGAGTAATTAAGGCATGTCCTGCAGAAATACAGTTGCGCCTTGTGCGACGTAATTTGACGTCTTACAAGCCTGAAAGTAAATAAAAAAAAATATATATATAAGAAAAAATTGATTTTAATAAAGAGTATTTATTAAAAAATATTACCTTGATAAATTTTTAATCCATACAAAATGTGCACGCTCTTCACCCTCTAGCAACATCAAACTAATGTGGATTTCCTTTTCCACCGCTGTTGCGTACAATGGGCCGTTGACAGCGCCCGTCTCCTCGTCAAAACCAAAAACATTGATACTAATGTTTTGATTTTGTGATTCAAATATTTTTATTTGGTCCAAAGGTAGTGGAAAAGACATATTTGCAAAGTTGAGCATTAGCGTTTCATTGATTTTTATTGATGTACTCTCAATGGCATCAACTTTATATGACGAGCATCTTGCGGACTTATTGTTCAATGGCGCTTTGAGGGCTGAGATTAATGCCCATTTAAAACAAAATGCGTCATTGTTTTTAACATTTATAATTGCTTTTTTGTTCCTCAGTCCTTTCGGTGTTTCAATATAACTTGAAACTTTGAGTGGAGTATATTTATTTATATTTATCTCCAGCCTCAATATTTTTGTCATTGTCCATCCGCTGTCCTTCTCCTGGAATTCATCCATTTTTCCGCAAATTATTGATGCATGCGTTTTTATGATCTCTTCTAGATCACTCGATGCTGTTAACACACACATATTCGACTGATGCGATTTTACTGTCATCAGCATTTCTTCATCACTGAATTTGATATACTCCGCAAAGAGCTCCAAATTCATTTTGCAAGCGGTGTGTGTAATTAGCACATTCTTTATGAGTGGGAGGATTTCTTGAGCCGCCTCACTCAGAAAATCTTCTGGCTCCACAATGTTTTTATTCTTATTCTCATAAGAGAATGTAGTAATCCGGTTTTTAAACCCACTTGAAATCATTTTAACATGAGTATTCACAGGTGTGAACACTAGCATCTTATGCGAATTCGATCGCAGATGCGCGCTCCACTTCGATGATGTATGTGCTCATTGCATGCGGTGCAGTGTTTGGTGCGAGTCGATGATGACGGTCTTGATGAGTTCATGTTGTGGATGAAGGTGGTGGGGGTGATGTTGTAGTTGGTGGCGGTGATGGGGTTGACGGCGAAGTTGGTGTTGATGGCTTGTGGGGGTGATGTTGTAGTTGTTGTAGTTGGTGATGGTGGTGGTGGGGGTGATGTTGTAGTTGATGAAGTCGGTGAAGGTGGTGGGGGTGATGTTGTAGTTGGTGTTGGCGATGGGGTTGATGTTGTAGTTGGCGATGGGGTTGATGTTGTAGTTGGTGTTGGTGATGGTGGAGGTGGTGGGGGTGATGTTGTAGTTGTTGTAGTTGGTGTTGATGGAGTCGGTGGTGGTGGGGGTGATGTTGTAGTTGATGTAGTTGGTGGAGTCGGTGGTGGTGGGGGTGATGTTGTAGTTGTTGTAGTTGGTATTGGCGATGGGGTTGATGTTGTAGTTGGTGTTGGCGATGGTGGTGGGGGTGATGTTGTAGTTGGTGTTGGCGATGGGGTTGATGTTGTAGTTGGTGTTGGTGGAGTCGGTGTTGTTGATGTTGCGATTTAATTCATTATCATTAACCATATAGGTTAAATGATTAAAATAATTGGGGCGGCTCTGTCCTTGGGCCGAGGTACTCCGGGCAACATAGTTGATGGCCTCGAAAGAGTTGGCACTGTTATTCTTATTTCCAGACATATTATTTGATTTTTTTTTTTAAACACTTTGTTAACACAAAACGAAAATTTTTTTTAATTTGCTTTCACACTTTGTTAACACAAAACGAAAATTTTTTTTTAATTTGCTTTCACACTTTGCTAGCACAAACACGAAACTTTGTATACCGCTTTGATAACAAGACGAAAGAGCTGACGATTCAGGAGTTCGAAAACTACTAAGGTTTTTATAAATAAGAATCTATAATCTAAGGTAGGAAGTCCTTATGAAATTATTATAAGGAGAGTCACTCAAAGAGAGTGCACTGTAAAAAAGGGTGAGAACCGAAAACACACACAAAAAGGTAGCAGCACGTGACAAACATACGTGCGAAGTACCTGATTATCATCACTTCAGGTCAATAATACCCACTTAGGTGGGAGGTGTCCTACTAGGCCTAACCAATGACAACGAAGGTGCGAAAAGAGAACCAAAACACTTTTACACTGATCAATGAACCCACCCTTAAAAAATCAAAAACATGTACCTGCACACTTGTGCGGTAACCGATCTTCCACTATATTCTAGCATACAGGTTATAGGTTACATATCTTGTTCACAATCTCCTCCTTAAAAAATTTCAATCACGTACGCACACACAAGTGCGCTAGTGATCCTCCACCATATTCTAGCATACAGGTTACACGCCTTGCTCACAATCTCCTCCTTTAAAAATCTCAATCACGTACGCACACACAAGTGCGCTAGTGATCCTCCACCATATTCTAGCATACAGGTTACACGCCTTGCTCACAATCTCCTCCTTTTAAAATCTCAATCACGTACGCACACACAAGTGCGCTAGTGATCCTCCACCTGACTCCAACCCCCAATAAAAAAAGGTCATCCATAAATCATGACCCTTCGATCATAAATGTCACGCACGTGACCCAAAATCACACATTCTTCTAAAAAAGGTCACACACCTGGCACCCCCCACCCAAAAAGCAATAAATCAAGTGCTATAATTAGCTAATTAAAATTCAAGAGCTGTCAACAAAAACGATTAGGACTTCCTGTCCGATAGAATCCCCAGTTCCCTACCACTTACCCTCCCTTTTTTTGTTATTCTTACCCTTTCCTGTTGGGCGTTTATTATATTATATATATATAATTATATATTTGGGAGTTGTACCGGCTGCGCCAATTATGAATTTGTGGATCCTATCGCCTGCGCCTGTATTTGAGAGTTGTGAACACACCAATTGAAAGTCCGACAACGGTTTTAAGGAAAATATACAATTCTTTATTTTTTAAAAAACACGTCTTCTCGGTTTGGCGTACAAAAAAAATCTCTATTTAAAAACACGTCATCTCAGTTTGATGTACCAAACGTAAATCTTCTTATGCTACTGCTATTTAAGCGATAAAGAAACCTAGCATTTGCGTTTTATTTCATGATTGGCTTATGGAGGCTTTTTGTTTAAAGTAAAATTTGTTTTAAATCCAAAATTCGTAATTCGTAAACATAACGTTGTTTAGTCTTTAAAAGCAGAAATGCAACCAAAGAATTATTTTACTTTAGTTTTAAAAAGCCTATACTTGTGTCACTTTCTTTTGTAATACTTGTCTATACCGGTTTACATCTTTTTCTTTTCCCATCCTTTTTGAAATTTCAAAACATAAACGAGTTAGGTCAATTTCTGCTTCATGTCCATAAGATGCACCTAAATCTAAAAGTTGTACTTGTACTTCATATTTTCCCATCTTTGAACATTTAGGGATAATGTAATTCTTATATAAGTATATAATCCAACATAAGAATGATGTTAAAAATATCCCTAATCTTATGAAGGCTCACCGTGACTCACTATCAAAATCCAATTTTATTACCATATTGATTTAAAATTAATATGCATTGCTTATCCGATTTCCTAATTTTAAAATGACACTTTATGGTTTCAATCTTGGGATGATCCATTAATGTATCAGGCATGAAGAAGTCAAACTACTCAAGCTGTAACGGTCGGTGCCTGAAAGATTGAGTTTAGTTTATATCGCAGGCTAGCGGGGCGATATAAACGACTATTCATATGTAGTGGTAGATAGCGTAGTCGGTTTTAAAAGTAGGCATTGATGTTTTTGTTTATTTTTTTTTTTTTGGCAACTAACCAACCATACTTTACTGAAGCTCTCGAAAGCGCAGTTCAAAATAAAAGCGCAGTTCAGGATAAAAGCGCAGTGCTGCGGATAGCAGATGAAAAGTGCTGAATACCAGAGCTTTTGCTCTTCTACCCTATTTAAGCCGAGCTGCACGCTGGGAAAGCTCTTTTAGTTTTCACCAGTCGATCGCGATACTGCAGACCGCCGCTTATTATTTTTGGAAGTCAGCCGAGACTGTACACCGCTCGTGCCCACACCGGCTCGTGCCCACACCGTGAAAGAAAAGAAAAAAAAACTTATTAATGCAAATGAGACACCCGCTTTGTTTCGTGGAGCCTAAAAGAACATAAATAAAGACCCTCGAGCGCCGTTGCGGATCGCCGGTCGAATCCCCGAGATAACCTCATTCATCAACATCAGACCTGGAGGCCACACGAGTTAATTGGAGCACCTTCGTCCCCCTCTTCTCATCGCAAAAAAAGCAGGGCAGTGCTGCCTAACCTACAATTTTTTAAAATTCGTCCATCATCCGTCATCAAAGGCCACACGTGTCGTCCATTGGAGCACCTTTATCCCCCACCCACCATCACCAAGAAAAGAAAAAACATGCAGTGCAGCAACCATAACCTATAATATTTTTTTAAGTGGTCTGATTTTCTTTATTATTTTTATTGGTTAAGTTTAAGTACGCGACAAAAAAAAAAAAAAAACAAAAGAAAAAAAACAAATTAAGCCCAAACCCCCTAAAAAGTGACAAGTGCGCTAGAGTAAAATTTTATCTTGAAACAAATAAACATAGTTACTAACCCAAAACAAAGAAACAAAAACAAGAAAAAAAGAATAATAATTGTTTTTTTGAACTAAAAAAAAGAAATTGTTGGCACCTAAAAGTATAATACATTTTTTTTATTGGTTCGAGTTTTTCCTTCTTTTTTTCTTACTTTGCATACAGTACAATATTTGAACGAAAGAAGTAAAAGGAAGGAAGAAAAGAAAAAGAAAAAAGAAAGAAAATATATGATAGTCGATGTAAAAATGGGAAAACCAAAGGTTACTCCTGAAATCTCATATCATGTTATCCCTGCATGGTTGATGGTATGTTGTGTAGTGACAAAGAAATAAGTAATGAGAAAGTGTGTTATACCTATCAATGCGACGTGAGATCAACGTTGAAAGGCCTTTCACCGCTGGAGGAATCGTGTAAGCGAATCTCAAACCGTTTATTTTGTCTTGATCTTTGTGACAGGGACAAACAGATTTTGATCCAAGGTGGCTGTGAAGTTTTCACCCATTAATTTTTCGACCCTGTGACAAAGTTGTATAATATATACAACCGCCCGAGATAATTATGCAGCGAGATGAATTGAAAAAAAAACAAATTCTATTTCAATAAAAAATTATTCTAATTAATATTTATATATTTTTTTTACTATATTCTTTTGTTATTTCCATAATAAAATTAACGCCATCATACATTAACGAAGCAACAGTCACCCAAACCTGAAAAACAGAAAAAAAAAACAATATATAATAATATCAAAAGAATTATATGCCCATATCTTTCAATACCTGTGCGCATTGCGCACTTGCCCCTTTTAGGTTATATTGGTTATAAACTAAGTTGAACCTGCCGAATTAAATAGATAATAGAAAAGAAGAAAATGCAATGAAGAAAATGCAATAAAACATGAATAAAGTATGCAGCAGAAAAATTCTTATAGGAAGTATGCAATAAAATTTAAAATATGGATACAATAAAAGTTAAAATAAGTATGCACCGAAATTAAAAAGAAGTAGGCAATAAAATTAATAAAACCGTGTGCAATGAAATTTAAAAGTATGATAAAAAATTTAAAAGTATTCAAAAAACAAATTTTTAATTAAGAAGAAGAATGAACTCTGATAACATTAAGCAGAATTTAAAATTAATTTAAAAAAACAAAAAAAATTTTTTTTCTTTATTAAATCAATTTTTTGCCTCTCCATTTCCTGTATCGTTATAATTTAGTTTAATATTTTCTTTGGTGTTAACAATTTTTTGTTATGAATTATGAATTTACCAGGAAGATACTGTAACGGACCGTTTTGCTCTGCCGGGCTAAACTCAGTCGAGCTGTGGGTCCGTGCAACAAAATTTATAATTTGGTGCGTTTGTGATAATTAGAACACGTATTTGATATATTATTGCACAATGGTTTTCTTTATTTTTAGTACAATTCTGCTCAATGTACAGATTTGTGGTTGTACCGCGGGGGTGACGACGGACTCATCAGAAGCCCCTGGTCAGCTTTTGAAGCGTGCACCTATGGGCGTGCTCGTCTCGGTGGCGTGATCTTTGGCAATTTTCCACTCACCTTTTCGCTGGCGCCAGCCCATGCCTGCCGTTAGTGCGAGTATGGATGGCGATATTGCACTCGCCAAACTCCTCACTCTATAACGGCACATGACCTAACGGACACGTGTGTGTCGAGACACGCTTATATGGCCGGGACAACCTGCGCGCAGGAAAGAGAGAGCAGTACTGCACTCAGGGTCGGAATTCGATCTGATGTGCAGTTACCGTGAGGGGGCGCATATAGCATAAATGTATATTTACATACATTTAATTGCCAACGCTATATGGCTCCTCACAATATATATGAATTTTGTCGGAAATATTGAAAAACGAATGTGTAAATGTTAATGTGTCCTACTGGCGGGGATGTAACTTGAGGGAACCACCTAGATTTGCTTTTGGGGACTTCCTAGGAAAAAATGACAGCGCCGGAAGTCCAATTGGTTGGGTGGGTATAGAGCGCGATCGGGGGGGTGAACAACAACCCGCACCCCGAAACCAACAACCGGATCCAACAACGAAACCTCAGCGCTTCTCGCCTAGTTTTAGACCCCATGCGAAACTACACCTTTTGGGGGTGAGGAGTTAGGTCACGTTTCGAATATGTTGATGTTGGAGGTTATACTCCCAAAAGCAATAAAAGAGAAAAATGGACTCTAAAAAATTGTAAAAATTATGACTGCAAAGGCCGCTACCCATCCAGGATTCCGCTCGCCCCACTATTACCCCAAGTAGGCGAGTGGCGAGTTAGCCATCATAGTTTGGTAATTTTTTCAAACGTTGGCGTTACATAATTTTTGGCGCCCAACGTGGGGCCACTATCTGAAGAGCTTACAGAAGAAATGGACCACAATAAGTGGGCTCACTTATGTTACCAGAAAATAATTCGGAGGAAGGCTCGAGGTTAGTGGTCTCACATAACCGTTGTTTTGAGTATAGGTATAGTTTGCTAAAATGTCTTACTATACTATGTCCTTACAGTTTCAGTGCAATTTGGCAATATTGCGGATTCACTGAATGGATCCTTATCTATTCTATACGAACTCATACTTTCGTGATTCTTGCAGTATTCGGTGCCTAATTGGAAACCTTGCCGAAAGTCACTGAGGTAGTCTTGGTAGAAGTGATTCTTGACGGAGGATCACTCGTGGACACTCGTCCTCCTCGTCCGACGAGACGATGATGAACTCGTCGGTCCGCCCCCGGGGCTCGAAGGGCATCGTCTCTTCGTCGTCCGGGTTTCGTGGCTCCGGCGCCGTGATGGTTTGGCCGGAGTCAGATTCGGCGTCGTCGTCGTGCCCGTCGTCCGTCGGCTCTTCCCAGTAGACTCCCTCTTCGTGCTGGATTCCAGCTCCGCTGGGCCTTGCACCGGGATTTGTGGCCGACCGACGTTTGTCACTGGCGGCCGCGTTATTGTATCTGTTATCGGTCACTTTTGATTATGAGGCTGCGCGCGTGCCTGCATATTTGTTATATATTTTCTCGCCGGTGACCGTCTTCGCCAGTGTGCGTGGCTATCCAAGGGTGCATTGTTTTTGTTGGTCACTCACTTCTCTCTCACTTTTTTTGAGCACGCCTCTACACTAGTGCAAGCATTGCTGCTATTGCCTGCATGGCTTTGCATATGGCACTTCTGCACTAGTGTGTGCGTGACTAACTAACGGCGCCTGCGCAAAGTTCCGAGCGCTCTTATCAGTGCAAGTGTTGTTATTGTTTGCGACGAACAATTTTTTTCGGCTGTGGTTATTCTTGCGTTTTCGGCGGCCGCTGCACTTGCGCTCTCAACAGTGCGAGCGTTGTTGTTGTTCGCACTGTACCAAAACGTTATCTCGAGCCGCTGCGACTGCGCGCTCTCACCAGTTCGAGCGTGGTTGTTGTTCGCACTTTACCAAAGCATCACGTGATCATCTCGGTGGCGTGATTTTGGGTAAATTCTCACTGCAATTGGAGTGGCATGTTCTTCTCGGAATATCTCGCCGCTCCTCCGGGCTGTTTACCTGTTTTGGACCCACCTGAGGGCTCCAATTAAGGTTCATATTTATGTTCATTTATTTTAATTTCTCCTTGTATATTCTTTTATTTCTTTATATATAAGTGTATTTTTTGTATACCCTCCCTTTTTTTTGTTATTCTTACCCTTTCCTGTTGGGCGTTTATTATATTATATATATATAATTATATATTTGGGAGTTGTACCGGCTGCGCCAATTATGAATTTGTGGATCCTATCGCCTGCGCCTGTATTTGAGAGTTGTGAACACACCAATTGAAAGTCCGACAACGGTTTTAAGGAAAATATACAATTCTTTATTTTTTAAAAAACACGTCTTCTCGGTTTGGCGTACAAAAAAAATCTCTATTTAAAAACACGTCATCTCAGTTTGATGTACCAAACGTAAATCGTAAATCTTCTTATGCTACTGCTATTTAAGCGATAAAGAACCCTAGCATTTGCGTTTTATTTCATGATTGGCTTATGGAGGCTTTTTGTTTAAAGTAAAATTTGTTTTAAATCCAAAATTCGTAATTCGTAAACATAACGTTGTTTAGTCTTTAAAAGCAGAAATGCAACCAAAGAATTATTTTACTTTATTTTTAAAAAGCCTATACTTGTGTCACTTTCTTTTGTAATACTTGTCTATACCGGTTTACATCTTTTTCTTTTCCCATCCTTTTTGAAATTTCAAAACATAAACGAGTTAGGTCAATTTCTGCTTCATGTCCATAAGATGCACCTAAATCTAAAAGTTGTACTTCATATTTTCCCATCTTTGAACATTTAGGGATAATGTAATTCTTATATAAGTATATAATCCAACATAAGAATGATGTTAAAAATATCCCTAATCTTATGAAGGCTCACCGTGACTCACTATCAAAATCCAATTTTATTACCATATTGATTTAAAATTAATATGCATTGCTTATCCGATTTTCTAATTTTAAAATGACACTCTAGTGGTCTTCAATCTTGGGATGATCCATTAATGTATCAGGCATGAAGAAGTCAAACTACTCAAGCTGTAACGGTCGGTGCCTGAAAGATTGAGGTTTAGTTTATATCGCAGGCTAGCCGGGCGATATAAACGACTATTCAAATGCAGTGGTAGATAGCGTAGTCGGTTTTAAAAGTAGGCAATGATGTTTTTGTTTGTTTTTTTTTGCAAGTCACTAACCATTGCATACTTTACGGAAGCTCTCGAAAGCGCAGTTCAGAATAAAAGCGCAGTTCAGGATAAAAGCGCAGTGCTGCGGATAGCAGCTGAAAAGTGCTGAATACCAGAGCTTTTGCTCTTCTACCCTATTTAAGCCGAGCTGCACGCTGGGAAAGCTCTCTTAGTTTTCACCAGTCGATCGCGATACTGCACACCGCCGCTTGTTATTTTTGGAAGTCAGCCGAGACTGTACACCGCTCGTGCCCACACCGTGAAAGAAAAGAAACAAAAAACTTATTAATGCAAATGAACACCCGCTTTGTTTCGTGGCAAATAAAAGAACATAAATAAAGAATCTCGAGCGCCGTTGCGGATCGCCGGTCAAATCCCCCAGATAACCTCATTCATCAACATCGCCTGGAGGCCACACGTGTTAATTGGAGCACCTTCATCCCCCTCTTCTCATCGCAAAAAAATCAGGGCAGTGCTGCCCTAACCTACAATTTTTTTAAATTCATGCATCATCCGTCATCAAAGGCCACACGTGTCGTCCATTGGAGCACCTTTATCCCCCACCCCTCATCACCAAGAAAAGAAAAAACGTGCAGTGCAGCAACCATAACCTATAATATTTTCTTAAGTGGTCTGATTTTCTTTATTATTTTTATTGGTTAAGTTTAAGTACGGAAAAGAAAAAAAAAAAACAGAAGAAAAAAACATATTAAGCCAACCTCCCTAAAAAGTGACAAGTGCGCTAGAGTAAAATTTTATTTTGAAACAAATAAACATAGTTACTAACACAAAACAAAGAAACAAAAACAAGAAAAAAAAGAGAATAATAATTGTGTTTAACTAAAAAAGAAGTTGGCACCTAAAAGTATAATACATTTTTTTTATTGGTTCGAGTTTTTCCTTCTTTTTTTTCCTTACTTTGCATACGTACAATATTTGAACAAAAGAAATAAAGGAAGGAAGAAAAGAAAAGAAAGAAAGAATATATATATTTAAATATGTGAAATCCAAGGTTACTACTGAAATCTCATATCATGGTATCCCTGCATGGTTGAGGGTATGTTGTGTAGTGACAAAGAAATAAGTAATGAGAAAGTGTTGCATACCTATCAATGCGGAAAGGCCTTTCATCGCTGGATAATCATGTAAGTGAACCTAAACCGTTTATTTTTTCTTGATCTTTGTGACAGGCACAAGAGATTTTGATCCAAGGTGGCTGTGAAGTTTTCACCCATTAATTTTTTTTCGTCCCTGTGACAAAGTTGTAAAATATATACAACCGCACGAGATAATTATGCAGCGAGATGAATTGAAAAAAAAAACAAATTCTATATCAATAAAAAATTATTTAATAAATATGTATATATATGTTTTTTTTGTTAAATTCTTTTGTAATTTCCATAATAAAATTAACGCCATATTACATTAACGAAATAACAGTCACAAACCAGAAAAACAGAAAAAAAAAACAATAGATAATAATATCAAAAGAATTATATGCCTATATCTTTCAATACCTGTGCCCTTTTAGGTTATATTGGTTATAAACTAAGTTGAACCTGCCGAATTAAATAGATAATAGAAAAGAAGAAAATGCAATGAAGAACATGCAATAAAACATGAATAAGTATGCAGCAGAAAAATTCTTAGAAGAAGTATGCAATAAAATTTAAAATAAGGATACAATAAAAGTTAAAATAAGTATGCACCGAAATTTAAAAGAAGTAGGCAATAAAATAAAAAAACCGTATGCAATGAAATTTAAAAGTATGTAAAAATGTAAAAAAGTATTCAAAAAATCAAATTTTTAATTAAGAAGAGAATGAACTCTGATAACATTAAGTAGAATTTAAAATTAATTTAAAAAACAAAATAAATGTTTTTTTTTTTTGATTTATTAAATAAATTTTTTTTTGCCTCCATTCCTGTATCGTTATAATTTAGTTTAATTTTTCTTTGGTGTTAACATTTTTTTTTGTTATGAATTTATTTATAAGAAAATATATATGAATTTTGTGAAATATAGAAAAATGAATGTGTAAACGTTAATGTGTCCTACTGGCCGGGATGTAACTTGAGGGTACCACCTAGATTTGCTATTGGGGACTTCCTAGGAAAAATGACAGCGGCGGAAGTCCAATTGTTTGGGTGGGTATAGAGCGCGATCGCGGGGTGAACAACAACCCGCACCCCGAAACCAACAACCGGAGCCAACGAAACCTCAGCGCTTCTCGCCTAGTTTTAGACCCCCATGCGAAACTACACCTTTTGGGGTGAGGAGTTTGGTCATGTTTCGAATATGTTGATGTTGGAGGTTATACTCCCAAAAGAAATAAAAGAGAAAATGGACTCTAAAAAATTTTAAAATTATGACGGCAAAGGAGTTCCCGGATGTAGCAAGAACCCACCCCACCTCCCGGCACGAGCTACCACCAGTAGAGTCCCCCGCCGCTACCCATCCAGGATTCCGCTCGCCCCACTATTACCCCAAGTCGTGGTGTGGCGAGTTAGCCATAGTTTGGTAATTTTTCCAAACGTTGGCGTTACATAATTTTTGGCGCCCAACGTGGGGCCACTATCTGAAGAGCTTACAGAAGAAATGGACCACAATAAGTGGGCTCACTTATGTTACCAGAAAATAATTCGGAGTAAGGCTCGAGGTTAGTGGTCTCACATAACCGTTGTTTTGAGTATAGGTATAGTTTGCTAAAATGTCTTACTATACTATGTCCTTAGAGTTTCAGTGCAATTTGGCAATATTGCGGATTCACTGAATGGATCCTTATCTATTCTATACGAACTCATACTTTCGTGATTCTTGCAGTATTCGGTGCTAATTGGATACCTTGCCGAAAGTCACTGAGGTTGCCTTGGTAGAAGTGATTCTTGACGGAGGATCACTCGTGGACACTCGTCCTCCTCGTCCGACGAGATGATGATGAACTCGTCGGTCCGCCCCCGGGGCTCGAAGGGCATCGTCTCTTCGTCGTCCGGGTTTCGTGGCTCCGGCGCCGTGATGGTTTGGCCGGAGTCAGATTCGGCGTCGTCGTCGTGCCCGTCGTCCGTCGGCTCTTCCCAGTAGACTCCCTCTTCGTGCTGGATTTCAGCTCCGCTGGGCCTTGCACCGGGATTTGTGGCCGACCGACGTTTGTCACTGGCGGCCGCGTTATTGTATCTGTTATCGGTCACTTTTGATTATGAGGCTGCGCGCGTGCCTGCATATTTGTTATATATTTTCTCGCCGGTGACCGTCTTCGCCAGTGTGCGTGGCTATCCAAGGGTGCATTGTTTTTGTTGGTCACTCACTTCTCTCTCACTTTTTTTGTGCACGCCTCTACACTAGTGCAAGCATTGCTATTGCCTGCATGGCTTTGCATATGCACTTGCACTAGTGTGCGTGACTAACTAACGGCGCCTGCGCAAAGTTCCGAGCGCTCTTATCAGTGCAAGTGTTGTTATTGTTTGCGACGAACAATTTTTTTCGGCTGTGGTTATTCTTGCGTTTTCGGCGGCCGCTGCACTTGCGCTCTCAACAGTGCGAGCGTTGTTGTTGTTCGCACTGTACCAAAACGTTATCTCGAGCCGCTGCACGTGCGCTCTCACCAGTTCGAGCGTGGTTGTTGTTCGCACTTTACCAAAGATCACGTGATCATCTCGGTGGCGTGATTTTTGGTAAATTCTCACTGCAATTGGAGTGGCATGTTCTTCTCGGAATATTCGCCGCCCTCCGGGCTGTTTACCTGTTTTGGACCCACCTGAGGGCTCCAATTAATGTTCATATTTATGTTCATTTATTTTAATTTCTCCTTGTATATTCTTTTATTTCTTTATATATAAGTGTATTTTTTGTATACCCTCCCTTTTTTTTGTTATTCTTACCCTTTCCTGTTGGGCGTTTATTATATTATATATATATAATTATATATTTGGGAGTTGTACCGGCTGCGCCAATTATGAATTTGTGGATCCTATCGCCTGCGCCTGTATTTGAGAGTTGTGAACACACCAATTGAAAGTCCGACAACGGTTTTAAGGAAAATATACAATTCTTTATTTTTTAAAAAACACGTCTTCTCGGTTTGGCGTACAAAAAAAATCTCTATTTAAAAACACGTCATCTCAGTTTGATGTACCAAACGTAAATCTTCTTATGCTACTGCTATTTAAGCGATAAAGAAACCTAGCATTTGCGTTTTATTTCATGATTGGCTTATGGAGGCTTTTTGTTTAAAGTAAAATTTGTTTTAAATCCAAAATTCGTAATTCGTAAACATAACGTTGTTTAGTCTTTAAAAGCAGAAATGCAACCAAAGAATTATTTTACTTTATTTTTAAAAAGCCTATACTTGTGTCACTTTCTTTTGTAATACTTGTCTATACCGGTTTACATCTTTTTCTTTTCCCATCTTTTTTGAAATTTCAAAACATAAACGAGTTAGGTCAATTTCTGCTTCATGTCCATAAGATGCACCTAAATCTAAAAGTTGTACTTCATATTTTCCCATCTTTGAACATTTAGGGATAATGTAATTCTTATATAAGTATATAATCCAACATAAGAATGATGTTAAAAATATGCCTAATCTTATGAAGGCTCACCGTGACTCACTATCAAAATCCAATTTTATTACCATATTGATTTAAAATTAATATGCATTGATTATCCGATTTTCTAATTTTAAAATGACACTTTATGGTTTCAATCTTGGGATGATCCATTAATGTATCAGGCATGAAGAAGTCAAACTACTCAAGCTGTAACGGTCGGTGCCTGAAAGATTGAGTTTAGTTTATATCGCAGGCTAGCGGGGCGATATAAACGACTATTCATATGTAGTGGTAGATAGCGTAGTCGGTTTTAAAAGTAGGCATTGATGTTTTTGTTTATTTTTTTTTTTTTGGCAACTAACCAACCATACTTTACTGAAGCTCTCGAAAGCGCAGTTCAAAATAAAAGCGCAGTTCAGGATAAAAGCGCAGTGCTGCGGATAGCAGATGAAAAGTGCTGAATACCAGAGCTTTTGCTCTTCTACCCTATTTAAGCCGAGCTGCACGCTGGGAAAGCTCTTTTAGTTTTCACCAGTCGATCGCGATACTGCAGACCGCCGCTTATTATTTTTGGAAGTCAGCCGAGACTGTACACCGCTCGTGCCCACACCGTGAAAGAAAAGAAAAAAAAAACTTATTAATGCAAATGAACACCCGCTTTGTTTCGTGGAAAATAAAAGAACATAAATAAAGACTCTCGAGCGCCGTTGCGGATCGCCGGTCAAATCCCCGAGATAACCTCATTCATCAACATCGCCTGGAGGCCACACGTGTTAATTGGAGCACCTTCATCCCCCTCTTCTCATCGCAAAAAAATCAGGGCAGTGCTGCCTAACCTACAATTTTTTAAAATTCATCCATCATCCGTCATCAAAGGCCACACGTGTCGTCCATTGGAGCACCTTTATCCCCCACCCACTCATCTACCAAGAAAAGAAAAAACGTGCAGTGCAGCAACCATAACCTATAATATTTTTTTAAGTGGTCTGATTTTCTTTATTATTTTTATTGGTTAAGTTTAAGTACGAGAAAAACAAAAAAAAAAAACAAAAGAAAAAAAACATATTAAGCCAAACCCCCTAAAAAGTGACAAGTGCGCTAGAGTAAAATTTTATTTTGAAACAAATAAACATAGTTACTAACACAAAACAAAGAAACAAAATACAAGAAAAAAAAAGAATAATAATTGTTTTTGAACTAAAAAAAAGAAATTGTTGGCACCTAAAAGTATAATACATTTTTTTTATTGGTTCGAGTTTTTCCTTCTTTTTTTTCTTACTTTGCATACGTACAATATTTGAACGAAAGAAGTAAAGGAAGGAAGAAAAGAAAAGAAAAAAGAAAGAAAAATATATATATTTAAAAATGTGAAAACCAAGGTTACTCCTGAAATCTCATATCATGGTATCCCTGCATGGTTGAGGGTATGTTGTGTAGTGACAAAGAAATAAGTAATGAGAAAGTGTTGCATACCTATCAATGCGAATTGAGATCAACGTTGAAAGGCCTTTCACCGCTGGATAATCATGTAAGTGAACCTAAACCGTTTATTTTGTCTTGATCTTTGTGACAGGGACAACAGATTTTGATCCAAGGTGGCTGTGAAGTTTTCACCCATTAATTTTTTTCGTCCCTGTGACAAAGTTGTAAAATATATACAACCGCCCGAGATAATTATGCAGCGAGATGAATTGAAAAAAAAAACATAAAATTCTATATCAATAAAAAATTATTTAATTAATATTTATATATTTTTTTTTGTTAAATTCTTTTGTAATTTCCATAATAAAATTAACGCCATCATACATTAACGAAATAACAGTCACAAACCAGAAAAACAGAAAAAAAACAATAGATAATAATATCAAAAGAATTATATGCCTATATCTTTCAATACCTGTGCGGACTTGCCCTTTTAGGTTATATTGGTTATAAACTAAGTTGAACCTGCCGAATTAAATAGATAATAGAAAAGAAGAAAATGCAATGAAGAAAATGCAATAAAACATGAATAAGTATGCAGCAGAAAAATTCTTATAAGAAGTATGCAATAAAATTTAAAATAAGGATACAATAAAAGTTAAAATAAGTATGCACCGAAATTTAAAAGAAGTAGGCAATAAAATTAAAAAAACCGTATGCAATGAAATTTAAAAGTATGTAAAAAAATTTAAAAGTATTCAAAAAAACAAATTTTTAATTAAGAAGAGAATGAACTCTGATAACATTAAGTAGAATTTAAAATTAATTTAAAAAACAAAAAAAATGTTTTTTTTTTATTAAATCAATTTTTTTTTGCCTCCATTCCTGTATCGTTATAATTTAGTTTAATTTTTCTTTGGTGTTAACATTTTTTTTTGTTATGAATTTATTTAGAAGAAGATATATATGAATTTTGTGAAATATATAAAAATGAATGTGTAAACGTTAATGTGTCTTACTGGCCGGGATGTAACTAGAGGGAACCACCTAGATTTGCTTTTGGGGACTTCCTAGGAAAAATGACAGCGCCGGAAGTCCAATTGGTTGGGTGGGTGTAGAGCGCGATCGCGCGGTGAACAACAACCCGCACCCCGAAACCAACAACCGGATCCAACGAAACCTCAGCGCTTCTCGCCTAGTTTTAGACCCCATGCGAAACTACACCTTTTGGGGTGAGGAGTTTGGTCATGTTTCGAATATGTTGATGTTGGAGGTTATACTCCCAAAAGAAATAAAAGAGAAAATGGACTCTAAAAAATTGTAAAATTATGACTGCAAAGGATTTCCGCTTATGTAGCCAGGACCCACGCCCACCTCCAGGCACGAGCTACCACCAAGTAGGCGAGTCGGCCGCCGCTACCCATCCAGGATTTCGCTCGCCACACTATTACCTCAAGTCTTGGTGTGGCGAGTTAGCCATAGTTTGGTAATTTTTGGCGCCCAACGTGGAGCCACTATCTGAAGATGCTTACATGAAGAAATGGACTCACAATAAGTGAGGCTCACTTATGTTACTCAGAAAATAATTCGGAGGAATGGCTCGAGGTTAGTGGTCTCACATAACCGTTGTTTTGAGTATAGGTATAGTTTGCTAAAATGTCTTACTATACTATGTCCTTACAGTTTCAGTCGAATTTCTAGATTTTCTTAGCTGAAGTGTGTCCATATTGATTGAAAAGTTGTCTCAAACTAATTTGAAATTGAATTGTTAGCGCTATTTAAGGTAAAGAGTCTAAATCATGATTCTCAGTACATTATTTACATTAAAAACAAAATGATTAAGATGGACAGAATCTCGTGTATTCTTCTTGACTTCCAGTATATATTTGGAAATGAGAGACAAATTTTACCGTCTTCGCCAGTGTGCGTGGCTATCCAAGGGTGCATTGTTTTTGTTGGTCACTCACTTCTCTCTCACTTTTTTTGTGCACGCCTCTACACTAGTGCAAGCATTGCTATTGCCTACATGGCTTTGCATATGCACTTGCACTAGTGTGCGTGACTAACTAACGGCGCCTGCGCAAAGTTCCGAGCGCTCTTATCAGTGCAGGTGTTGTTATTGTTTGCAACGAACAATATTTTCGGCTCCAGTGATGAGCGAACGTTTTCGGTGGCCGCTGCACTTGCGCTCTCAACAGTGCGAGCGTTGTTGTTGTTCGCACTGTACCAAAACGTTATCTACGAGCCGCTGCACTGATTCTCAGACACTTTACCAAAGATCACGTGATCATCTCGGTGGCGTGATTTTTGGTAAATTCTCACTGCAATTGGAGTGGCATGTTCTTCTCTGAACATTCGCCGCCCTCACGGGCTGTTTACACTGTTTTGGACCCGCCTGAGGGCTCCAATTAATGTTTAGTATTTATGTTCATTATTCTCATGGGGTTATTGTGTTTATTTATATATAATATATATCGAGTATATATTATATACATGTGAGGAGCCATATAGCGTTGGCAATTAAATGTATGTAAATATACATTTATGCTATATGCGCCCCTCACAGTAACTGCACATCAGATCGAATTCCGACCCTGAGTGCAGTTGCGGCGAATTCGCTCTCTTTCGCCCTCTCTTTCCTGCGCAGGTTGTCAGCCATATAAGCGTGTCTGACACACATGTCCGTTAGGACATGTGCCGTTATAGTGTGAGGAGTTTGGCGAGTGCAATATCGCCATCCATACTCGCACTAACGGCAGACATGGGCTGGCGCCAGCGAAAAGGTAGTGGAAAATTACCAAAGATCACGCCACCGAGAAGAGCACGTGATCTTTGGTACAGTCGCGACAAAAGGCTGCGACGCAGGCCTATAAAAAGGGCGTCGCAGCACACAGCGGGCTCTCAGTCGATAAAATTAAAAGTGAGACTCAGGCTCTCAGTCCAAAATCAAAAATCAATTAAATCGCTGCCGAAACGAAAACTAAAACGTTGAGTAGAAAATCAGAAACATAAGCAGAAACGCTGCCCAACAAGAAAACAAAAGTGAAACAACAAGCGCGACATAAGGAAAACGTGTGTCCAACGAGACGACACACACACACCGCTTCGAAGGATCCCCGCACGTCGAAGGACCAGCACCGCGCCAAGGATCAACAACCCGCCGAAGGACACACAGGACATTGGGGTCCTGAAATCAGGTCAGGGGTGCAATCCTTGCCACGCTTGAGCGTAGCGACAGGCCAATCCGCGCCTAGGCAAAATTGAGTGTGCGAGCCTGTGATTAGACAGTGTGGGTACGAGCGAAATTTGGTGAATAACCAGAGTGCCGTACGATATCGCTGTCGGGCAGGCGTGCCAACAATTTACCTAGCTGTGCGTGAAATATCTGAAGCGAAACTCTGGCGAACAGGTGCGCGTCTCAACACTGACCAAGGGCTTCAGTGGACTGTCGTTCCCCGCGGTGCAAAGCAGCAATCTGTACGATCAAATAATAAGAATCAAATAAAGACAACCATTGTGCAAGAATATACCAACTACGTGTTATCAATTTACGCAAACGCAACCAAATTATAAATTTGTTGCACGGACCCACAGCTCGACTGAGTTTAGCCCGGCAGAGCAAAAAGGTCCGTTACAACTGGCGCCCAACTTTGGTGGTTGCGAAATTGATAAACACAGTATATATATATTGACATAAAATGGTGCGCGCGTGGATTTATAACCTCAAGAAAGAGGAAGTGCTGAAGTATGGAGAAGAATTCCAAGTGGAGCTGAGTGGCACATCTGGACGTCATGCGTCGGCAATTTGGAGAGTGGGTGGACACTCACCAAGCCAGACTCCCCTATAGCACGCGGATTGCAGAATTGGCAGCCATCCATAGCAGAACATCACCGGCCAAAGAGATAGGCAAAGTTGCAGATGTGAAAGATACGACGACATTCGACTTCACACAGCTAAGCGTCCCAGCAATCAGCGCAGCAGCGCGCACGCGAGACACCAGCCACACAGTATGGGGAACACCCGCACCACAGCCATCAAGGAGAGTGTCCATAAGCGACCACACGGCGACGACTATGTCTCAAGAATACCCGAGGGTAGCGAAACAAGTTCGGGAGTGGAACTTTCGCTTCGACGGCACCACGGAGCCTTTAGAATTCTTGGAACAAGTCGAGTGGTCTGCGGATACATATGGACTCAACTTGAATCTGGTTCCCAGAGCCATGCCAGAACTGCTACAGGGAATGGCCCTGAAGTGGTACGTTGCGAACAATGAACACTGGACGACATGGGTAAGTTTCGTCCAAAGTTTTCAAGAGTATTTCCTGCCAAGGGATTACTTTGAAAACTTAAGAGACGAAGTCACCCACAGACGTCAGGCTATAAACGAGCCATTTAAAACATACATGGTGGAGATGCAGACGCTAATGCGGCCACTGCAGTATACGGCGGGAAAACAACTGCATAAAATATATAACAACAGTCTCCCAGACCTACGAGCATACGCAAGGCCAGGTCAATTCCAGAACTTGGCGGAATTGATGCACTTGGCAGCCGCATTTGAGGAACTCGAGGTCGATAGGGAGAAGTTGCGACAGCAAAGCCGCGTAGAGGAGCCCAGTTACAGCACTCCACAGCGAATGCACAGAGAGCCTCAGCAGAGACGCTTGGAGCACACGGACTATAACACTCCACAGCGAATGCACAGAGAGCCTCAGCAGAGACGCGTGGAGCACACAAACTACAACACTCCACAGCGAATGCACATGGAGCCTCTACAGAGACGTATGGAGCCATCACACCGACACGCGGAACCACCACAGATGCGTCAATACCATCACACAGAGCCAGCACCAAGGCAAAACAGGCCAAGATTCATGGCCATGGCAGACAGTGAGGGAACGTACAGCCAAGTACACAACGAGAGGGCTGAAGCAGACTCGAGACCGAGACCAGCCCCGAGGACAAGACCGAGACCAGCCCCGAGGGCAAGACACGACAACACACAAACACACATTAACAACCCAGATATGGCCTGCAGATTTTGCGGCCAGGAGGGACACCGCGCAACAGAGTGCACAAATCCCATGATGGATTATTGTTGGATGTGTGGACGTATTGGAGTTCGTACGTCAATGTGTTGTCGGTCGGGAAACGAACACCGGCGTCCGCCACCAAGGGGCGAGCGGGAGCCGAACAGGACAGCCCCAAGACGCTAATCGGCAGCCTGCAGGACGAGGGAGCGCAGTTGACAGCGGTCGTGGAGATCGGCAACTGTCAATACAAGGCTACGATCGATACAGGAGCCACGAGTAGTTTCGTTAGCGAGAAGCTAGCTCGTGGACTGTTCGACGTAGGCCGACGATGCGCAACTGCACGGCGAGTCCGCATGGCAGATGGCCGAAATAGCGGTGTCCAGGAACAAGTAGAGGTGAATATCCGGCTCGGACGGAGTAACATGGATATCGCTCTACTTATACTCCCCGGAATCATAGACGATTTGGTTCTCGGATGGGATTTTCTGTCGGCCATGGGAACTGTTTTGGAGTGCGCCGGATTGACCATAAGTATACCTGGGAACGGAATACAAGAACACCAGGAGGAGAGATTGTCCGTGGCAAAGACAGTCATACCACCAATACATCCGGACGCAGAAATCGATGCATTTCTACGACGAGAATTGGCGGCATTTGAGGCCATAAAGGGAACATCGCCCATTACTGAGCATCGCATTGTCATGAGTGACGACCGACCAATCAAACAGCGATACTTCCCTAAGAACCCCAAGATGCAAGCAGAGATCAACAAACTAGTGGATGAACTGCTAGCCAAAGGATGCATCGAGCCATCAAAGAGCCCGCACAGCGCACCAATAGTGATGGTACGAAAGAAAACAGGGAAATGGCGCCTCTGCGTGGACTTTAGGCAACTGAACGCCAAGTCCATAAAAGACGCATATCCCCTCCCAAGAGTGCACCACATCCTGGACCAGCTAAGAGAGGCGCGGTTCATCACGAGCCTGGACCTCAAGGATGGCTACTGGCAGATACCGATGGAGAAGGAAAGTCGAGCGAAGACGGCATTCACGGTTCCAGGAAAAGGACTGTTTCAATGGAAGGTAATGCCATTTGGACTCCATTCGGCACCAGCTACTTTCCAGAGAGCCCTCGACCGCGTGATTGGACCCGAAATGATGCCACATGCATTCGCATACCTGGACGACATCATCGTGATCGGGAAAACACGCGAGGAACACATGGATAATTTGGGAGAAGTGTTCCGACGGCTGAGAGCAGCGAACCTGAGGATCAACGTGGAGAAGTGTGACTTCTTCAAACAAGAGTTGAAATACCTCGGTCACCACGTCACGGAGGATGGAATCCGCACTGACCCCGAGAAGGTAGCTGCCATCGCCGAGCTGAAGCCACCGGGAAATGTAAAGGAACTGCGGCAATACTTGGGAGTGGCATCATGGTATAGGCGGTTCGTACCAGATTTCGCCACAACGGTACACCCACTAAACGCGCTGCTCAAGAAGGGAACCAAGTGGGAATGGACCGGAGAGCGACAGGAAGCTTTCGAAAAGGTAAAGGCAAAGCTGACACAATCACCGGTGTTGGCATGCCCAGATTTCTCCAGGCCATTTTGCTTGCAAACAGATGCTAGCAATTATGGCTTGGGGGCGATACTGACCCAAAACTCAGAGAAGGGTGAACGGGTCATATCGTATGCAAGCAGATCCTTAAATGGTGCGGAGCGCAATTACTCTGCGACCGAAAAGGAGTGCCTTGCAATAATCTGGGGCATAAGGAAGCTGCGACCTTACTTGGAGGGATACCACTTCACCGTCATCACTGATCACATGGCACTAAAGTGGCTGAACTCCATCGAAAGCCCCTCAGGCAGGATTGCGAGATGGGCACTGGAGCTGCAACAATTTGATTTCGACATCAAATACAGGAAAGGAAACCTGAATATTGTTGCAGATGCCCTATCTCGACAGCCCCTGAAGGATACATGCCGCCGGATCTCAACGGTGGAAAACGCGATGGACCAAGCAAACAAAGACTGCCCCTGGATCCAAAAGATGCGAGCCACCATAGACAAGAATCCCAGAAAGTTTCCAGATTATATGGAGGAATCTGAAAACTTATACAGGCACATCCCTCATCGAGCTGGAACGGAGGATGTAGCAGCCTGGAAATTGTGTGTGCCAACGGGCAAGCGTACACAGGTTCTAAGCGAGAACCACAACACCGCCGCCGCAGGACACACGGGGAGTAGGAAAACAATAGCCCGAGTAGCAGCGCGCTACTATTGGCCTGGCTTATATAGAGATGTTAGAGCATACGTGCAAAAATGCGAAACATGCCAACAATATAAGCCAAGTCAATTGGCCGCGGCCGGACACATGCTCACCCAAATTCCCGAAGAGCCGTGGAGCACGGTATGTGCGGACTTCGTGGGACCATTGCCGAGGTCCAGCCATGGAAACACGATGCTGCTGGTATTTGTAGACCGCTTCTCGAAGTGGACCGAGATGGTGCCACTTAGAAGCGCTACAACGGCATCGCTGCAAAAGGCCTTCCGGGAGAGGATTCTGGCACGGTTTGGAGTGCCAAAGGTTTTAATCACGGACAACGGCACACAATTTACCAGCAGGGCGTTTAAAAATTTCCTCGAGGAGATAGGAGTTAAACACCAATTTACTGCACCATACACGCCACAAGAGAATCCAACGGAGCGAGACTAACCGGACGGTGAAAACAATGATCGCCCAGTTCGCAAGGGACAATCAAAGACGCTGGGATGAGGCGTTACCGGAGCTGACACTGGCAGTCAACACGAGCGTCTCGAGCACGACTGGATACAGCGCTGCCTTCATCACACAAGGCCGGGAGCCAAGGCTGCCGAAAGCTTTATTCGATGAAGTGGCAATAGGTACGGGCCAAGTAAGCCAAACGCCGAACGAAAATGAAAATAAGCTGAAAGACATTTTCGAAATTGTTCGGCGAAGCTTGGAAAAAGCCTCTCAAGATCAGGCGAGGCACTACAACCTTCGCCGCAGGCAATGGAGCCCCAAAATTGGAGATAGAGTGTGGGTGAAATTACACCATCTATCGAATGCGGCGGAGGGATTCGCAGCCAAGCTTGCACCAAGATACGGCGGCCCATATCAAATAATAGACTTCAAATCTCCGGTGATCTGCAAACTGAGGAACTCGGCGGACAAGCGGATACGAACGGCACACGTGAGCGACTTGAAGCCACACAGCAAGGCGACGGGTGAGTTCCCAGATCCCCAAAATTAAAAAGGGGGAAGATAAGTGCGACTCCAAAAACTAAAATTGGACCCACACTTATACACCGAAAATATAACACTAAATAAATATATATATATTTACATATATATATAAACATAACAAAACAAAAGTACACCAAAATATAACACTAAATAAATATATATATATAAATATATAAATCGCCATAACAAGCCCAGAACGTACAGCGAAGAGATAACACTAAATAAATATATATATATTTATATATATATATAACATAACTAAAACAAAAATTACACCACACCGTAATAAGAATAACACAAAAAAAAAATAAATATTAAATCAACCAAAAGCCCTGAACGCAGCGAATGTGCAGAGAGCACACGCCGATTGCGGTACAAGTGAACAACAGCTGATGCCGAGAGAGAGGATGGCCATGACCTACTCCAGAGTTCACTTAGGGAAGTAAGGGCAGTGACCGCCGAAAGCGTTACGCTTACCGCTGACAATAGAACAGCTAGCTCGCCGCGGTTACAAAGAAAAAAAGCGACACCAAAACGCTTGCACTAAGAGGAGGACAAAAGTGCACCGACCGACTAAAACGTTCTGCTCACACTAATTGGGAGAACAAGTGCAAAGACCACCGAAAACGTTTCGCTCACCGCTGTGGCGGACGCCAACAAGTTCACTGGGGCGCCAACAACAATGTTTGCACTACGAAGAGCGCAAACGCAGCAACAGCCGAAAAACGTCTCGCTCACCGCTGTGGCGGAATTCTGCAACAACAATGTTTGCACTAGGAAGAGCGCAAACGCAGCAACAGCCGAAAAACGTCTCGCTCACCGCTGTGGCGGAATTCTGCAACAACAATGTTTGCATTATGAAGAGCGCAAACGCAACGACCACCAACAACAGTGTATCACACTAGTGGCGAGGAAGAAAAAAATCCGATAGCATCTGCACTGGTGCGGGTGTGTGACCAACAAAACCATGCACCGTTGGTTGGTCACCAACCCTAGTGCAGGTGTACGTACGCAAGGATACCGTTGGTTAGCCACACATACTACTGTGAGGAAGTGCGACCACAGTTAGAATGTCAACCCAAGAGAGTGGGAAATAAGCGCACACACCCACACAAAAGGGTATATAATGTGCCGCGGTTACGCATAATTTCACAACTAGCAATCTGATCAACCATGGGCAAGACAACATCCAGCACCTCACGGCGGCAAAGCGGCCTCCAACGTGCCGACCGGTCAGGCTCAAACCCCCGGCTGCAACCCAGCGACGCTGGAGCTCTGCACCGAGGCGGAGCCGGAATGGCCGTGCGAAGGGCCGTTGGACGGCGTACACAGCGACCACGCGGTTGCGTGGTTCGCGTAGTGCGCGTGCTGCGAGTGAGGCGGCTGGTGCGGGTAGTCCACGTGCCGTCACGATTGCTGGTTGCAGGAATAACGGCCAACCCAGAAGAACGTGAAGGAAATCAACGGGCGCAGGGAGCCCCCGAAACGGCCAGTCGCAGTGGTCAGGCCGGTGCGGCGCCGCTTCCCCAGTGAAACTGAGCGGTTCGCCGAGCTGCCGCCGACCTTCGGCGATGAGGGCAACGGCCCATACAACCCAATCTCTGACATCGAGGAGGACGCCACGACGGACGGCGAGGAGGGTGACAATGGCCCCGAAGTCGGCTACTCGGACCTTGAACAATATGACAGTCCCCGAGTAGTCGACACCGAAACAGAAAACGAGGAAGCCGACCCGACGAGCCACGACGACACCGACACCATGCCTCCCGTGGCCCACGAGCGGGACAGCGAACCAATCATCATATCATCCGACGAGGAGGAGGAGAACCCACACCCCCGAGCCGCAGCCACGGCCGCGACCAGAGACCCCGACAGTGACCCGGACGTATAAAAAGACTTATGACGCCGGGAGATGGACGCATACATTAACGTATAGCTGGCAGCGGGAGGCCGACCTTCCACCCTCGTGGCAACTGACGGAGGAGGAGCCGCCCACCTATATGCCCACGCTGCAACCAGCGCCGAGGCCGGGGGTGAGGCACATGGCGACACCACCAGAGGATGACCAGCCGGGTGCGCCACGCCAGGTCTCATACCCCGGAGCGATGCCCCGACAGACGCGACCCCCGCTACTGCGACAATGGTCGGCTCCAGAGGTGGAGACCGGCTGGAGGGAGCTGGCACCGACGGAATGGCCGGCGGAACTCGCGGCAGCCGTGGACAACCAGCCAGGGACCAGTGGTCGGACCTCTCGGATCCTCTGGGTCAACGGTCACCGATACCGCGTGAGGGAGACCCGGGGCCGGGGAACCAGGGTGTTTGAACACACAATAAACTAATATATCAACAACAACATAAAAAGTATTGAGAACTGTCGTGGCTGGGTGGAAGTCTTCCACTACCGAAGAAAGGGGGAGTGGAGGAGCCATATAGCGTTGGCAAGTAAATGTATGTAAATATACATTTATGCTATATGCGCCCCTCACAGTAACTGCACATCAGATCGAATTCCGACCCTGAGTGCAGTTGCGGCGAATTCGCTCTCTTTCGCCCTCTCTCTTTCCTGCGCAGGTTGTCAGCCATATAAGCGTGTCTGGACACACATGTCCGTTAGGACATGTGCCGTTATAGTGTGAGGAGTTTGGCGAGTGCAATATCGCCATCCATACTCGCACTAACGGCAGACATGGGCTGGCGCCAGCGAAAAGGTAGTGGAAAATTACCAAAGATCGCGCCACCGAGAAGAGCACGTGATCTTTGGTACAGTCGCGACAAAAGGCTGCGACGCAGGCCTATAAAAAGGGCGTCGCAGCACACAGCAGGTCTCTCAGTCGATAAAATTAAAAGTGAGACTCAGACTCTCAGTCCAAAATCAAAAATCAATTAAATCGCTGCCGAAACGAAAACTAAAACGTTGAGTAGAAAATCAGAAACATAAGCAGAAACGCTGCCCAACAAGAAAACAAAAGTGAAACAACAAGCGCGACATAAGGAAAACGTGTGTCCAACGAGACGACACACACACACCGCTTCGAAGGATCCCCGCACGTCGAAGGACCAGCACCGCGCCAAGGATCAACAACCCGCCGAAGGACACACAGGACAGTGGGGTCCTGAAATCAGGTCAGGGGTGCAATCCTTGCCACGCTTGAGCGTAGCGACAGGCCAATCCGCGCCTAGGCAAAATTGAGTGTGCGAGCCTGTGATTAGACAGTGTGGGTACGAGCGAAATTTGGTGAATAACCAGAGTGCCGTACGATATCGCTGTCGGGCAGGCGTGCCAACAATTTACCTAGCTGTGCGTGAAATATCTGAAGCGAAACTCTGGCGAACAGGTGCGCGTCTCAACACTGACCAAGGGCTTCAGTGGACTGTCGTTCCCCGCGGTGCAAAGCAGCAATCTGTACGATCAAATAATAAGAATCAAATAAAGACAACCATTGTGCAAGAATATACCAACTACGTGTTATCAATTTACGCAAACGCAACCAAATTATAAATTTGTTGCACGGACCCACAGCTCGACTGAGTTTTAGCCCGGCAGAGCAAAAAGGTCCGTTACAATAAGTTAAGAATATTTCTACCTAATCACCCAAATACCCTAACGGACTGCAAATGGCGCGTCAGATTCCAAATAACCTAACGGATTGCAAATGCCGCGACACAACTAAAGAATATTTCTGCTTAGGCGCCAGAATGCCCAAACGGACTGGAAATTGCGAATGACCTAACGGATTGCAAATGCCGCGTCAACATATTATAACAGCGACAATAGCTTCAGCGACACAATTTACTTCCTAGGCGCCAGAATGCCCTAACGGACTGCAAGTACCCTGTCGGATCACAACTGACCTAACGGATTGCAGATGCCGCGTCGGCATATCATAACGGAGCCTTACAGCGACAGCAGCTACAGCGACACAACTACAAACGCCAAGACACCAGCAGAGCGCAGCAAACCGATTGTTACATTTTTAATAAAGAATATTGAATAATTCAGTCCTAATAAAGCACTCAAACGAAACAGTTCTGTGTTTTTTTTCCAAAAACTCTAACGGAACAGTTTATTTGGCGCCCGAGCAGGGACAGGTACGCAGTCACAGGCAAATCGCGAGTTATGAAAGTGAATTAAAAAACCACGCCTCGTTATACGCGCTTTAAGTAGCGGTCATATACGAACATAATCTCGCGAGAAAGCCTAAATAGGCCAGGATCGAAAAGTAAAGTGCCTCAAGTAGTCACGTTCAAATCAAAAGTGACTCAAGTAGCCGCAGATGCAAACACGATCAGTGCCACGTTCAAATCGAAAGTGCCTCAAGTAGCCACAGATGCGAACACGTTCAAATCAAAAGCGCCTCAAGTAGCCACAGATGCGAACACAAACTGCACGTTCAAACAAAAGCGCCTCAAGGAGCCGCAGATAAGAATACGATTAATTTCGAAGTGCAAAACTGCGTACCGGTGCCGAAAAAAATACCGCCGACATCCCTGTAGTGTCCGTCCGCAGGGTACCGCGAGCTAAGTTGTCCAGAGGAACCCGAGTCACCCATTTCGACTCAAAATCGTCGTGGGACAAAAAGGATCAATTCCAAAGGATCGTCGCGGGAGATTCGCCGGGGTGATGTTTATATTATCACAATAGAAAATAAGAAACAAATAAATTTTTGAGAAACAAAAAATAGAAAATAAGAAACAAATATATTTTTGAGAACAAAAAATAGAAAATAAGAAACAAATTTTTGAAAAGAAAAAATTTTCTGTAAAGAAAAAAATTTTAAAATTAAAACAAAACAAAGAATTAATATCAAAAGCAAATATTAAGAAAAAATTTTAAAATTAAAACAAAACAAAGAATTAACATCAAAAGCAAATATTAAGAAAAAATTTTTAAATTCAAACAGAACAAAGAATTAACATCAAAAGAAAATAATAAGAAAAAAATAGAAGGAAATTAGAGTTAATCATAAAAGGAAAATTTTGAATAATCATTTAACTTCTATAAAAATATTTCGCTATCGCTCCTCAGTAGTGAAACAGTCACTAAAAAAAAAAAATATGAAAGAAGTTGGTCCAAATTCAAGCAATATGGAAGCAAAAGAATTATCTGAATCTCTAGCCAACATGAGGCTAGGATCAACTAGCACGAGTGCTCAGGAAAATATTCAAAGCTCATCTCTTAAAGATACAATAGTGTCACTAATAAAGGAAACGCTCCAAGGAGGCGAAATAATCCGACAAGCAATAGTTAGTGAAGGCAACGACCTTCTATGCGATATCCCGTTTACTCATCCAAGATCAGGAGAGGAACAAGAAAAAGATCCCGAAATAACACGTCTGATTAAAGATTTTTCAGGAGACCGAACAGCATTCGGTTCTTGGAAAAAAAATGTGGACAGGATAATGGAAATTTATAATGGTCAAGAAGGAACTTACAAATACTACTTAGTGACTTTAGTAATTCGCAATAAAATAATAGGAGAAGCAGATGCAGTGCTCGAATCATAACACTCCCATGAACTGGAAGGCCATCTCCAAGTGTCTCACCGAACATTACGCTGATAGGAGAGATTTAAAAACTCTCGAATATCAAATGTTTTCCTTAACTCAAGGACGTCTGTCTGTACAAGAATTTTATCAAATGGTATACCACCAACTCTCTCTGATCCTCAACCAAATAACCGTGCAAGAAGACGCACCTGAGGTAGTCAGAGCTCTAACAAACAATTATCGAGGCAAAGCCCTGGATATTTTCGTAAGAGGCCTAAATGGAGATTTACCGAGACTCTTAGCAGTCAAAGAGCCAAGAGATCTCAGCCATGCATTACACCTGTGCAACTTGGTAGAAAACCAAGACCACGGAAATGCCTTTATCCCCAGAATAAAACAACAAATTCCACCCTTACCACCTAGAAACTATATTCCAGTACGCCAGCTAGGCAAACCACCACAAGCCAATAATTACGGACAATGAAAAAATTTCGAGCCTAAACTTTACCATACCCCCGACCAAACATGACTTATCAGATGGCAAGTCCCAACCAGTTTCCCCAGTCACAACAATATACATTGCCGCAACAATTTTTAAATACTAAACAGACTTATCAAGCGCCTCCGCGCCTATTCTTCCCAAAACCACAGCCGAAACCCGTACCAATGGAAATAGATAACTCCATCAGAAGTAGGAATATCAATTACATGAACAAACCACATGCAAATAATTTCGCGGACAAACACCCCCTTAACGCACCTAGCGGACAGCCACCAAAAATTCAACGACAATTTCATATCACACCCGAAACTCCCGAGGAACAGATCGAGCAATCAATCCCACATGACGTGTATAACGAAGAACAAGCTTACTTCGGAGCCACTGGCGTAGAAGAAGCCTACGATCTAACTGACGAGGGAGAAAATGAAGTCGGCTACGAATACCAACCTACAATAGTTGACGCCTCAGACATTCATTTTTTAAGATTAAACCGTTCCTCTTTGCCCTATTTTCAATGCATTACGAGGAACGGCACTCCACTTAACTTTCTAATTGACACAGGTTCTAATCAAAACTACATTCAACCAAATTTAGTTACGAGTCCGAAAACAAATAAAAACATATTCAATGCAACTTCTGTCTGTGGACAAATCAAAATATCCCAACACACATTTCTTAGTTTATTCGGCCAAAAAAATAGACCAATCAAGTTTTTCCTGCTTCCAACTTTAAAAACCTTCCACGGTATCCTAGGCAATGATACCTTGAAACAGCTGAACGCTGTTATTGACGTAAAGAATAATACTTTAACCATTGATGGGAATTATAAAATTAGAATAAGACAATTAGAAACTTTTATAGACCATCAACCTTTAACTTTCGCTCTGAGCAGCAAAAATCATTACGGAAAACTCAAAAGATGGAAAAGTTACTTGGAGGAATATAACCACGAATTAAGATACAAACCAGGAACTTCGAACGTCGTTGCAGACGCTCTATCCAGAAATCCCCACAAAACAGAAATAAATACCACTTCATCATCAACAGTACAGAGTGATGACAGTTCGTCACACAACCTAATTCCAGTGATGGAAGTCCCCATCAACGTTTTTAAAAACCAAATTTTTCTGTTGACAGCAGAAACAGAAACATACGAATTTAAATTACCTTTTCCCACGTACCACAGACACATAGTGACAAAACCACATTACTCAGAAGACGACTTAGTAGACATTTTAAAAAAACGATTAAATCCAAAAATTGTCAATGGACTATTCACGACCGAAAATATTATGGAAAAAATTCAGAACATTTACCCTTCCCATTTCGGGAATTACAAAGCCAGATATACCCAAAAACAAGTTCAAGATATCACAAACGAAAGTGATCAAACAGAGATAATAACAAAAGAACACACCAGAGCCCATAGGAATGCAATAGAGAGTAAAATACAAATACTTGACAATTTCTTTTTCCCTAGTCTAACAAAAAAAATCGAAAAAATAACAAAACTTTGCGAAACTTGCAAAGAAAGCAAGTATGACAGGCACCCACAAAAAGCAGAATTACAATCAACCCCTATTCCATCCTATCCAGGTCAAATTATCCATATCGATTTATATACTACAGAGAGAAACATTGTTCTAACTGCAGTAGATAAATTTTCCAAATATGCACAAATAAAAATTCTAAATTCAAAAGCAGCTGAGGATATAAAACACCCACTGCACGAAATAATGATAGCTTTCGGAATGCCGAAACTAGTTGTTGTGGACAACGAAAGAGCATTAAACTCCGCATCCATCAAATTTTTATTGGAAGACCAATTAAAAGCAAAAGTCTACACGACACCGCCATACAACTCAACCAGCAATGGACAAGTTGAAAGATTTCATTCAACATTAACTGAAATAATGAGATGCGTTAAAATAGACGAGAAAATATCGAACTTCGAAGATTTAATATTCAAATCTGTTCAGCTATACAACCAATCCATACATTCCACTGCGAATGAAAAACCAATAGACATATTTTTTGGAACCCGAGACACCAGTAAACCCCAAGATATAGAGAAAAACAGAAACAAAGTCAGAGATAAGGTAAAACATAAACAAGCCAATGATTTAAAATATCATAATAGCAAGAAGATAAAAATAAAACAGTATGAGAAAGGAGATATAGTTTACTGCAAAATAAAATAAAAGACTAGGTTCAAAACTAACTCCGAAATATAAAAAAGAAATCGTGGAAGAAAATAGAAATATCACAATAAAAACACGAGGTGGCAGGATAATTCACAAAAATAATTTAAAAACATGATATTTTTAACAACATGCACTACTTACACTCAATAATAAATAAAATAAAATAAAAACAAAACAAAAAAAAAATTTTGCAAAAATGTATAAATAAAAACGAAAAAATGAAAAATGAAACCGAGAAAACAAAAAAAAAAAAAAAAAACCACAACAAACAACTGCAAGAATTAATATTTAAAGAATTTTCGTACACTCAATATTATATTTCACATCTTTCAAAAACAACACAAATGGCAAAAAATATTGTGTATCATTAACACTCCATCAAACAAAATATGCACTAGTACCTATAAAAAAGACAACCAAATAGATAAGTTAATAATCAAATGTAAACGAAAAATTTTTGGAATTCAAGAAAATTGCGAAACACACAACTACAAAAGTATCTGTTCAAAAACTAGGTTAATAGATCTAATACCGATAACACGCGTCCTCAAAAACAACAACAACAGTACCAGCGACAACAACAACACTATGTGCCCTAGCAACAAACTCTGCCACCGCTAACCATATCAACACCAACACCATCAACACCAACACCATCAACAACAACACCATCAACAACAACACCACACAACACCACAATGCAGCAGCACCAGCACTTGCAACAACAACAACCACAGCAACATAGCAATAATCACAGGCAGCAGCAACAACAGTTGCAACAACAACAATCGCTGCACGATCCATAGCACACTAACAGCAGCAGCAGCAACAACAGCAGCAGCAGCAACAACAGCAGCATCAGCAACAGCATACCATTGAACAAGATTCTTCGCGTCCGAGGACGTCCGCGTTTAAAGGGGGAGGAGTTAAGAATATTTCTACCTAATCACCCAAATACCCTAACGGACTGCAAATGGCGCGTCAGATTCCAAATAACCTAACGGATTGCAAATGCCGCGACACAACTAAAGAATATTTCTGCTTAGGCGCCAGAATGCCCAAACGGACTGGAAATTGCGAATGACCTAACGGATTGCAAATGCCGCGTCAACATATTATAACAGCGACAATAGCTTCAGCGACAGAATTTACTTCCTAGGCGCCAGAATGCCCTAACGGACTGCAAGTACCCTGTCGGATCACAACTGACCTAACGGATTGCAGATGCCGCGTCGGCATATTATAACGGAGCCTTACAGCGACAGCAGCTACAGCGACACAACTACAAACGCCAAGACACCAGCAGAGCGCAGCAAACCGATGTTACATTTTTAATAAAGAATATTGAATAATTCAGTCCTAATAAAGCACTCAAACGAAACAGTTCTGTGTTTTTTTTCCAAAAACTCTAACGGAACAGTTTAATTTATATATATATTATTTATTTCTTCTTATTCTTTTTATGTTTAGCTGTATACGACCTGTGTATACCCTTTTTATTTTTATTCTTACCCTTTCCTTTTGGGAGTTTATTTTAATTTCTCCTTGTATATTCTTTTATTTCTTTATATATAGGTGTATTTTTTGTATACCCTCCCTTTTTTTTTGTTATTCTTACCCTTTCCTGTTGGGCGTTTATTATATTATATATATATAATTACATATTTGGGAGTTGTACCGGCTGCGCCAATTATGAATTTGTGGATCCTATCGCCTGCGCCTGTATTTGAGAGTTGTGAATACACCAATTGAAAGTCCGACAACGGTTTTAAGGAAAATATACAATTCTTTATTTTTTAAAAAACACGTCTTCTCGGTTTGGCGTACAAAATAAATCTCTATTTAAAAACACGTCTTCTCAGTTTGATGTACCAAACGTAAATCTTCTTATGCTTCTGCTATTTAATCGATAAAGAAACCTCGCATTTGCGTTTTATTTCATGATTGGCTTATGGAGGCTTTTTGTTTAAAGTAAAATTACTTATGTTAGAATATGCTGACGAAGGCGTTGGCGTTATGATCGCTGGCTTCAGTTGGTTTTGTAACGGACCGTGTTGCTCTGCTCTGGCTAAACTCAGTCGAGCTGTAGGTCCGTGCAACAAATTTATAATTTGGTGCGTTTGTGATAATTAGAACACGTATTTGATATATTATTGCACAATGGTTTTCTTTATTTTTATTCTTCGCTCGTACAGATTTGTGGTTGTACCGCGGGGTGACGACGGTCCACTGAAGCCCCTGGTCAGCTTTGAAGCGTGCACCTGTTCGCGAGAGTTTCGCTTCAGACACTTCACGCACCAGCTAGGTAAATTAGTGGCTCGCCTGCCCGACAGTGACACCATACGGCACTCTGGTTATTCACCAGGAGACGCTCGTACCCGCGTTGTCTAACCACAGGTTTCGCACACTTGTTTTTACCTAGGCACGGATTTGCCTGTCGCTACGCTCAAGCGTGGCAAGGATTGCACTTCTCACCCGATTTCAGGACTCCAATGTCCTGTGTCCTTCGGCGGGTTGATGATCCTTGGTGCGGTGCTGATCCTTCGATGCGCTTGTCGACTTCTGTGTCCGCTTGAGCAGAGTTTCTGCTTATTTTCACTTTTAGCTTTCCACTCAGCGTTGAGTCTCACTTTAAATTTTGGCAGCGTTTTGATTTTCGACTGACCTTTGATTTTCGACTGAGAGATTTTCGAATGACTCCTGATTTTCGACTGAGACCTCGTTGTGTGCTGCGACGCCCTTTTTAGAGGCCTGCGTCGCAGCCTTTTGTCGCGACTGTACCAAAGATCACGTGCTCGTCTCGGTGGCGTGATCTTTGGTAATTTTCCACTACCTTTTCGCTGGCGCCAGCCCATGTCTGCCGTTAGTGCGAGTATGGATGGCGATATTGCACTCGCCAAACTCCTCACACTATAACGGCACATGTCCTAACGGACATGTGTGTCAGACACGCTTATATGGCTGACAAAATGCGCAGAAGAGTGTGCAAAGAGTGATTCGCACTGCACGCAGGGTCGGATTCGGCCTGATCTGCGCATATAGCATGTATGTATGTTTCATACATTTAATTGCCAGCTTATGGCTCCTCAGTTTGCTATGACGAAACTTGCTGATGATGCATAGGGATCTCTGCGTGCGTTATGATTGCTAATGTTTATGTTTATGTTATGTGGCAGTGTGTTGTTGCATGCGTTGGCGTCTTTTGCAGTGATGTGGATCTGGATATGTCACTTCCATCCCTTAGAAATTGGCTTGTCCTCAAGCGTTAAGCGTAGGGTCATTCCTAAGTCGTTGTTTTTCACGGTTGCTTCGTCTTAATTTTCGATGGTTGGTGTCGTTGCTGCATCATTCTTATATTTGATTATTATTTGTTTTGGTAAATTTTTGCATTTGAACAAAGAATAGCTTATTATTACTATTGATAATATTGTTACCGATGATTAACAAAGTATTGCTTGTTCTTGTATTTTCTCTTATGAGTTCTTCAGTTTGTACGAATGCTAACGGCTCTGTTTTAGTTATATTATTACTTATATAAACGGTTTATGTAAAATCAGATATTACATTTGTTATCTGGATATCTTCTAATTGTACAGTGCAGTTGGTTGCTGTGATAATGTTATTTCCTAAAATTTAAATTTTTTGTGGTATACAATTTTGATTAAGTGTGACTTTAGGTAAATTCCAATTTAATATTACGTTTGGTTCTATGAAGTTTATTTTATAGTTTTTTCTTGTTTTTGTGAATTTACATTCAACTTTTGTTTGTTTCACGATATCATTTATACATTTGTTTATTATTTGTTTCTTTTCTGTTGTTGAATAAGTTTTATTCTTGTGTAAATAGTATTTATCTCTGATAGTTTCGGTTAAAATATTATTTTCTTCGTCTGTATATGGTATTATTGAATACAAAGTTTCTAATGACAAAGTTTTCGGTATATGTGATATTATTAGAATTTCGTTGGTCTCGGGTCTTATCCAAGTTGATGTTTTTATATTTAACAGTTTTTATAAATCAACATTTAATAAATGATCGTGTTTTAGTAATTTTGGGTTAAAAATTCCCAATCTGGTCAGTTGCATTCCCATCTCAATATCTTCGATGTATTCGGTGAATTGTTGTAAGTTGAACATTAATAAACTTAATTTTAAGTGCTGTTGTGAAATTTCTGTAAAGCCGTCCATTATTTCTATCCCATGGTTGACTGCTTCTATGACTTTGTTTAGTTCGTTTACCTGTATGCTATTGGCCTCTAAATCGTGTATTTTTTCAGCGAGTTCTGTTTTGTCGTCTTCAGTTAATGTGCCAAATAAATATTTGTATCCTTTTCCTACTATATTTAGGAGTCCTCGTTTCTGTCTTTTGATTATTCTTAATCCATTCATTTCTCTATGCAGTTTTTCTACTAGATATTCAATTTCGGGTAGAGTACTAAAAGTATGTGTCTGAGATATCAAATCTTTTTCCGATTTTCGGTTTGAGTTAGGTTTACTGTTAGGCAATGGTATTCAAAATCTGAAGGTATGCTCAATGAGCCTGTTTTAAATAAAACGTAACCGTTTTGTGCTTTTACTGGGTTAATTTCTAGATTTTGGGTATTACCCAGAGTTATTGTTATCATTAGTATTAACATCATTATCGGGTGGATTGGTAGATGGATCTTCCGTAGTTGACCTGAAATTATTGTTATATTTGTTTATATTTATTTTCTTTTTGTTTTTGAACTTGGTTTTGTAATGTATTATTTTCCTACCTCTATTCGTTTCTTCAAAGTGTTTGTTATCTAACTGTTTTATTATGCCTGTTTTTCTGAATGGATTTGTAGTTTTTGATTTGATAAGTGGCATTTCTCTATAGTTTGTATCTACTTCGTAAGTTTTTCTGGTTTCATTTAACTTATTGATCTTTTTTATTTTATTCAACTGGGTATCGTATGCTGGTGATCCGGCATAAATAAAGATATCTGCTGGTGTTCTACCAGTAGTGCTATGTATTGTTTTATGATTATAAGTGTAAAGGATTATTTCGAATTTTGTTAATTTATTTTCTTCATTTGTGTCTGAATTAATTATTCTTAATTTTTCGTTAACTGTTTTGTGAAACCTTTCTACGTCTGATATGCCATTCTTGCTTGTTGTGATTTGAATTTTAACATTTTCTGAATGTAACCAAATTTTTAATGCTGCACACATGAATGCTGAGTCTTTGTCTGCTTTTATTTCAAATGGTTTCCCCATTTCGTTGAATATTTTTAATAATGCTCGTTTTGCTTCTAACCAATCTTTACCATGTATTTCGATTAATGTAGCGTATTTTGAATATACGTCTATGCATGATAAAAATTGTTTATTGTTGACCATATAAAAATCTATAACGTATGTTGCTCTAGGTTTGAAGACCTCAGGTGTTATTTCATAATTAAATTTTGTATCCCTGTGTTCCACTTTTGATATATTACAAATTACGCATTCGTTAATTATGTTTTGTATTAATTTTTGGTGATCTGGGAAGTAATATTTGTCTTTAAACATTACTATGGTCTTTTCTATTCCTGGGTGTAAAAGGTTTGTATGGTCGTTTAATATGATTTGTTTTAATTCTGAATAGATTTGGATATCTTTTAATTTATTTGTGGTCCGCATGGTTTTATGGGGCAATCTCTTTGTATTATTTCTAAGTAAGCATTTTGGAATTTTGCATAGTCACCTTCATGTGGGAAGTATATAACGGTGTTTTTGCACTAAGATATTCTTTTATGATCTCTTTTGCTTTTTCCGTTGTCATTTCTGTGTAATTTATTATAATCTTAATTTTGTGAAAATAGTTTATTTTATTTATTTCTTCAGTATTTCCTTTTATAAATTCTATTTGATGATTATAATAATTCAATGGTCTTTCTGTGATTTGGATACAATTTTGGTTATCTTCTGTTGCGCTATGTATTGTTGCTGCTATGCTATCTTGAGCATTCACCATGAGATTTTCTTCTGTGGTATTTTCTTTGGTTTTAATTCTTGAAAGGGCATCCGCTACGTAGTTTTCTTTGCCTGGTATGTATTTGATTTCATAGTCGAATTCGTTTAATCTTATCTTCCACATTTGTAGTTTCATGTTTGGTTCCTTTATGTTATTTAGCCATATAAGCGGTTTGTGGTCGTAAGTATTTCAAAATTTCTTCCAAATAAGTATGATCTAAAATTTTTGGTTGCCCATATTATTGCCAATAGTTCTTTTTCTATTGCTGAATATTTTATCTCGTGTTCACTTAAAGTTCTACTTGCGTAACATATTGGTTTATGGTCTTGTGATAAAACTGCACCTAACGCATAATTACTAGCGTCTGGGTGAGTGAGAATTTTTTCTTAAAATCCGGGTATACCAATATTGGGTCTGATGTTATGAGTAGCTTTAATTTATCAAAGGCTTCAATGTATATTTGTTCTTTTTCGTTGATTTTAGCTCCTTTCTTGAGCTTTATAGTCATTGGCTTCACGACTTTTGCGAAGTTTGGTATAAATTTCCTGTAAAATCCACATAATCCTAAAAATCTTTTTATTTCTTTTGGCGTCTTAGGGATTGGAAATTCTTTAACAGCTTTTATTTTAATTGGATTAGGTTTTATACCTTCCGTTGTTATTATGTGTCCCAAAAAATTCAGTTTCTTTTTTCATGAATTTTACTTAGCTAATTGTAGTTTTAGATTTGCTTCTCTGAGCTTTCTAAAAACTTTTTCAATGCTAATATGTGTTCTTCCAATGAAGTGGAATACACTATTATGTCATCCATGTAAACTAGACAATTTTTGTAAATTTATCTCCTAAGAGATTGTTCATGCAACGTTGAAAGGTTGCTGGTGCGTTTTTTAATCCAAATGGCATTCGTGTGTATTCTAAATGTCCTTCTTTGGTCGAGAATGCTGTTTTTGCTATCGATTTTTCGTCCATCTGAATTTGATGGAATCCTTTAGCCAAATCAATTGTTGTGAAATATTGACATTTTCCTAACTTGTCTAATATTTCATCCATTACGGGTATGGGAAATTTATCGCTGATTGTTTTTTCATTAAGGCTTCGATAGTCTACGACTATTCTGTATTTTTTCTCTCCTGACGCATCTTCTTTCATTGGTACTACCCATATAGGAGAACAATATGGTGAATTTGATGGTCGTATAATGCCTTGACACATCATTTCTTGCATTTGTCTGTTAACTTCCTCATCATAGCTTTGAGGATATTTATAAGGTTTCCTATCACAAGGGTCCTCATTTTTTGTATTGATAGCGTGTTTTACAGTATTTGTGAAAGTCAAATTGTATACTGAATATCGCTAAATTCAAACAAAACTTTTGTTAACTTGGATTTTTCTTCTTTGTTTAGATGTTCTAATCTAAATTGATTGCCTTCTACTAATTCGCTTTCTAGTGCGTATGCCGTATGTATATCTTTTTTTAGTGGTGGGTCTTTGTATTCTTCTTCATTATTTTCGTTATTGTATTTAAATAAATATTGAAAATCATTAAGTTTAACAAATTCTCACTTCTACAATCCTTAAGGAACGTTCGGCCTAAGAGGATGTCAAAATTTTTGGAAAAATTATGAATGTAAAATTTCTGATCCGTGGGACAAAGTTTGCTAGGAGCTAATGATATGCTAGTATTTAATTTTATTTCTCCATTTATGGTTTGACAAGTAGTATTCTCTTAAGAAGTTTTTAAGTTAAAGAAATTTTTATTCATTAAATTTACTGATGAACCTGTATCTATTAAGCATCGCAAGTTTTGGTTATTCATAACTATTCTTATGAATGGGATTCTGTGTTTGTTTCCGAGGCTGTTAGACGAAAATTTTCAGTCCAGTCCATTTTTGATTGACCACTAGTGCTATGTCTTTGTCTTTTCATTGGTTGGTTAGGTGGTCTATTATTATTACCATCTGATTGATAATTAATGGGGTTTTGCATTCTGCTTTCATTTAACTTTAATTGATATTCATTGTACAATTGTTTATTAACTATTGGCTCGTTTTGAATATTTTGGTTTCTGTAATTTGTATTATAATTTTGTTGGTTCCATATAATTCTGATTATAACTTTGGTTGTAATTTTGTTGAGGTTTAGAATAATATTTGTTATTATATTTATTGTACTGTGTGTTATTTGTAGGTTTTGGTTTTTCTGATAAGCGGTCAGTAGTAGGGAACTGGGCATTCTAGGACAGGAAGTCCTAATGGTTTTTTTATTGCTTTCGATTTTTAATTGCTTCATCATAGCATATAATTTATTGTTTTTAGGTGGGGGAGTGACCGGTGTGAGACCTTTTTTAGAAGAATGTGTGGTTTTGGATCACGTGCGTGACATTTATGATCGAACGGTCTAGATTTATGGATGACCTTTTTTTATTGGGGGTTGGAGTCAGGTGGAGGATCACTTTTTTAAGGAGGAGATTGTGAGCAAGGCGTGTAACCCGTAACCTGTGTGTTAGAATGTAGTGGAAGATCGGTCACCAGCTACCGCACAAGTGTGCAGGTACGTGATTGAGATTTTTAAGGAGGAGATTGTGAGCAAGGTATGTAACCTATAACCTGTATGCTAGAATATAGTGGAAGATCGATTAATGAGTCTGCTCTTCCCCTACAAATAAATTCTTTAATAGTTTAACAAATGTAGAGTGCTCACTAGAAGATTACACTCATGCCCAAAGTGTTTGGTCAGTTTTAAACTGTGAAAGTCTCAAAGATTACATGGAGTTGTATCTTAAGACTGAGGTTCTACTACTTGCCGATGTTTTTCAAAATTTTCGAGCTATTTGCAAGAAAATTTATTCATTAGATCCCGCCCATTATTACACAACACCTGGTCTTTCATGGGATGCAATGCTAAAAACTACAAAAATAGAACTGGAATTGCTTACAGATATTAATATGTATAGGTTTATCCAAATGGGCATTCGTGGTGGCTTAGTCCAGTGCTGTAAGCGGTACTCAAAAGCCAACCATCTATATATGGAGAATTATGATAGCACTAAGCCATCAGAATTTTTAATGTACCTAGATGCAAATAATTTATATGGTTGGGCTATGTCCCAATATCTCCCATACTCCGGTTTTAGATGGATGAATGATGTTGAATTAAATGCATTCGACATTTCATCTATCCCTCCAAATTCAGAGTCTGGTTATATTCTTGAGGTAGATCTTTTATATCCAGACTCTCTCCACGATTATCATAATGATCTACCTTTTTGTCCGTTAAATCAAAAGCCTACTCCAGAGGCTAAAGTTCAAAAGCTTGTTGCGGATCTAAGGTCAAAAACAAAGTATCCCATCCATTACAGAAACCTTCAGCAATGTTTAAAAAATGGTCTTGTATTAACCAAAATTCATAAGATTTTAGAATTTAAACAGTCTCCCTGGCTTAAAAAGTATATAGACTTAAATACATTACACAGAACATCGCAAAAAATAATTTTGAAAAAGACTTTTTCAAATTATTAAATAATGCAGTCTATGGAAAGACGATGGAAAACGTTGAAAAACGTAAAGACATCAAATTCTTAACATCGTGGAAACCACAAACTGTAATAGGTTGGGTGCTCGTGCCCTTATTGCAAAGGCCAGTTTCCATAGCTCTGCACAATTTGCCGAAGACATGTATCGATTCAATGAATCGTCTACATAATGTATATGATAAGCCTATGTATTTAGGTTTTGTTGTTTTGGAATTATCAAAATGGCAAATGTCATTCGATATATTCTATTGAAACAAATGATTTCTTCAAAGAAATTGCTGAAGATGTAGAAATGAGATTTATACTTCTGAGTATCCCCAAGAGTTGGCAGAAAAATACGGCATTAAAAGGTGCAATGAAAAAGTATTAGGATGTAGGAGACAATTCAGTGCTAATTAATGTACTCATTGTCTCTGGAGGGGGTTGGGTGCATTAAAAAATCGAAAGGTGTTAAAAAGTCGGCAATAGATAAGTTGACTATAAATAACTATAAGGAATGTCTTGTGCAAAAAATAAGACATTTTCTGATGAGATGAAAATGTTTAGATCTAAGATACACGATTTGTATACACATAATGTTAAAAAAACAACTTTAAGTTGTAGAGATTATAAAAGAAAATTAAGAGAAGATGGTATTAGAACATATGCCTGGGGGCATTATAGAATTAATTCCTAGTACTAAGTAAAATAAATAGTAATATTTAATATTTAAATAAATAAATATCAAATGATATGTATGTAGAATTAAGAAAAAAGACATAAATAAATAAACAAATGTATTGTAAAGATCATAAGAAAAAAATGTGTCTCTATTATTTTAATATAAGAAAACTACATTTTAAGCTGTCAAGATTAAAAAGAAGATAAGAGAAATGGTATTAGAAAATGTGGGGGATTTAGATATTTGTACTGTAAGTTAAATGAAATAAATCAAATAATCAAGTAATATGTACGAAATTAAGAAAAAAAGTAAATAAATAAATAAACAGATGTATTGAAAACGAAAGAAAAAAATGTGTCTCTGTGTGTTGTAATATAAGAAAACTACATTTTCAGCTGCTTTTAAGAATATTGAGAAAATGAAGTTACGATGGAGATGACGAATTCTCCATGAAGAAACATGTGCTGTGTGTGAGTGTGTGCATGAGTGTCAGTCACGTGTGTGTGTGCTGTAGTGAGACTGTCCGTGTCCTCTTTTCTTCTCTTTCGGTCACGCCAGGCGGTAGAATCTCCTGAAGTATACAGGGCACCGGGCCGCCTGCGATGCACGATTCAATAGACAACGTCAATGCACTCGCCGTCATCTAGCTAACTCAATCCTCTCCATCTTATCATCACCCGGCCACATCTCTCCAGGTGTCACCGTAAAGTACTACTTCACCAGGGTGGGTTGCCTAACTCCGGCGCTCGCACTGTCTACTCGATCCGCTCATTTTCGCATAAGTCGTCAGATCCCTCTGTATGCTGATGATGAGCTGCGGACATGTCGGAGTCACTGCGCTCTACCATGCCTGCCAAGCTGGTGGCTCCTGTAGCCAGTCCGTCCCCTGTACCTCGAACAGTAGTAGAGCTACATGCTCCTGCATTCCCTCGCATGGCGTTAGGGCATGTCGGGCACTGCGTGCGTGCACCTTCCGTGCCTGAACCTGGTGCAAGTAGCTCCATGTGCCGCCGTGACCTGACATCAAACTGACGTTCAGATGGTAGTCTACCTCACCTGTCACTGCTCCCGATCCATTCCTTTAGGCTGGGAATCAATCGGTGCGTCCACTTCCTCTTCCTCGCCTCGGTCCACCTCCATCTGCCAGGTATCCAGCGTCGCTGCTCTTCCTGACCTTCGGATGGTATCCATCAGCGTCCGGACGCCGCTCAGCCTTCTAGTGCGGAGCTCCTTCATCCTCTTTCGGCCAACAGGCCGACTGGCACCATCCAGCGTGACCGCGTGCATCTTCCGGAGCTACACGTCGTAGCCAGAAATCACTCGGAGGGTCGCTCGGCCTATAAGGTGCCGAGAGCTTTTTTTAGTCCTTATGCACTTGGCCGCCGTTGCCCATATGGGTGCCGCGTACAGCATTACGGAGGCTACTACTTCGCCAGCAATTGGCGCCTCGCTGGCTTAGGGCCCCCACGTTGGGCAGCATGCGCGGAGAGCACCTTGCATTTTGGCTGCTCTCTGGCTGACATACTCTATGTGCGGCCGGAAGCTGAGTCTATTGTCCAACCTGACGCCCAGGTATTTTATAGACTCCTTGGATTTCACAACATCGTTGTTGACTTGCACCTGTATGTACTCTATTACTTTGCGGCTTGTAATGAGTACGGCCTCCGTCTTATGGCCTGCAAGTTCCAAGCTGGCATCCTTCATCCATCTTGCCACAATTTTTATTGCCGCGTTCGCTGCGGCCTCTACCTCCTTGCACTCCTTGGCTACTACAACTAGTGCCAGGTCGTCCGCGAAGCCAATGAGGGTACAGCCTTGTGGTAGTTGGAGCCTAAGTACCTCATCGTACATTAGGTTCCACAGCAGAGGGCCCAGAACGGAGCCCTGTGGCACTCCTGCGTCCAGACCTCGTCGGCTCAGCCCTTGGTCGTCTTCAGTATCATATTCCAACACCCGTCTGATAGGTAGTTGGATATGAATTGCCATGTACGGTGGTACTCCATTCGCAGGGCTGTCCTGATGCGCGACCAGTTCGCCGAATTGAACGCGTTGCGTATGTCTAGCGTTATTACGGCGCAATACTCCTTGTCGCCCCATCTCCATCTCGATCCCTCAATTGCCTTGGCTGCAATGTCTACAACCACCTGGATTGCATCTACGGTGGAGCGGGCTTTCCGAAACCCGTATTGGCTGGCTGAAAGCGCGTTCTTTTCCTCGACGATGGCCAGAAGCCGGTTATATATTATCTTATCCAGGACCTTTCCCGCTGAGTCTAGGAGGCAGATAGGCCTGTATCCTGACAGATCGTCGTTCGGCTTATCCCCTTTTGGCAGGAGGATAAGCCGTTGCCGTTTCCATACCTTTGGAAATCACGTCCGTCGGCATTTGTAGCGCATTTTGCGTGCAGGTTGCCGCAAATACTTCTGGTATCGTGCGGACCGCCAGTTTAATGCCTTATGGGATACCATCTGGTCCCGGGGCCTTTTTTTGCCCATTCCCGTTGCCCCCAGACCTCTTCCGGTGTGACGGCCTGAACGAGCTCCGTGCGTTGGGGTGGGTTTATTCCTTGTAGCCTTTGTAGCCTCGGATGTTGGGGAAACAGCGTGGCCACTATGTTGGCTAAGGCTATAAGGCAAGTCACCCGAACGGTCTCCTGGCTCCTGATCTTTTTCATCACCACCTTGTATGTGGTTCCCCATGGATTCACATCGGCCTCCTCGCAAATTGCCCGGAAGCAGCTGGCCTTGCTACTTTTGATGCTGCGTTTCAGCTCCCTTTTGGCTCTTCTGAGGTCATCCAGTCTACTGGCAAATTCCGGGCGGCCCCTGGCACGTTGGGAGCGCCTTCTGGCCAGTAGGCAAGCTTTTCTTAGCTGGTTAATACCCTCATTCCACCAATAGCAGGGCGTTGCTCGTCCGCTTGGCTTTCTCCTGGGCATGGACAGATCGCACGCATCCGTAAGCGCAACGCATTAGCCGCTTAGGCTGGTGCCATATTGTCGGCAGATTGCCAGGTGGCTGGGATTGCGGTATAGCTCAAGGCTTCGGTAAGGGTATCCCCATCTAAGAGGTTCCCTTTCCACTTGGGCCCACGTGTTTGGGGTCGTGGCTGTCGTTGCGGTATCGCATTGATCACAAAGTGTATCGCTTGGTGATCGCTGAAAGTGAAGTCCTCGCTGACTCTCCACGTCATCCTCCTGCATAGTGAGCTACTGAGCAGGGTAATATCTATAATTGATCCTCTACCAGCCTTACGATATGTTAGCCGCCTCCCGTCGTTTGCGATGTTTACATCGATCGATGCAAACTCCTCTAGCAGGCAGGTTCCTCTGGCATTTGTCGCACGACTGCCCCATTCTGCTGCCCAGGCGTTGAAATCCCCGGCAATTACTATGGGGGATATGCCGCGAGCATCCTCCGAGATTTCCTCTAGTAGCTGCTGGAATCGCCTCAGATCCCAGCTTGGCGGGGCGTAACAACTATAGAAGGTTATAGCGTTAATCCTTCGGCCCGAACCCCTTCGTGGTCTGTACTAGTTTCTTTCGGTGGTGTCCGGAGAGACCAGATGGCCGCCTTCCCACTGTACCTGCTAGCTGCCCAGTGATCCGCTTCCAGTCGGAGTTAGGCCTGTCTGCTTGCGTCTCCCTGACCGACTGTCTTAGCAGGGCCTGAGCTGCCTCGCAGTGGTTGAGGTTCAGCTGGACGCACTTCATGTTCTTTTGGCTAGTGCACTCCTGAACATAGGACATCTGCCGCTGCCAGCGATGTGTTTGCTGTTGGTGTTCTTCGCCTTGCAGAACATACACTGCGGCTCTTTGTTGGAGTCTTTGGCCAGGTGGTTCTGTTCACCGCATCTTCGGCACAGATTCGACCGGTCCTGCTCGCTCTTGTGTCTGTCTGTGTGTGTGTGTGTGTGTGTGTGTGTATCTGTAGGGAAAAGATGAAGAAGAAAAATAACACCGAGAAAATTTGTAATCTTTATATCTTTTTATTTATAAAAGGAAACTTAAAAATAAAATACAATTGGGGTATCTGAGATTATAAACAATGAATTTTTTTTATTAATTTTTAAAGAGTTTTTACAAAGTTAGAAAATTCTTCGCTGTTTTCAAATATAACATCTGCACTTAAAATTTTGTGAATATCCCATTCTGCGCTAATGGGCTCTTCAGCTTTAAGCTCTGGAAGGGTGTGCTCCATCCTTTGACCCTTTTCTGTAATGTCGAACAACTCTTTTTCCAACAGCTCAAGCCATTCCGATCGACTGAGCTTTGCGAGTTTCGGACTTGATGGTGATGGTTGTGGTGGTGGTGTTAGATGATGATGATGATGAAATCCCTCGCTATCTCCTCCAGTGGGATTGGCCAGGGCATGAGCTCCCCCAAATGTAGGCTCATTGGATTCTCTTCGTCCATCATGTTGAATACGTCTTGAATGTTTCGAGTCATCTTTTTGTATGAGACAGTTCAAATCAATGCGCTCTTTTATATGCCAAACACTACACCGTCTGCATTTGTTTCATACATAAATTATCAAAAAGTCATACACACGTTCAAAAGGTTTAAACAATGTTAACACTGACAAGCTTATCACTTATCAGTATCCCTCCTTTTGGGATTTTCATTTCCTGTGCATTTATTTTTAATATTTATTAATAGTCCGCACACGTACGTTTAAAGGTACATGTTTACAAAATTTCACTTATATTTATCCAAGAGTTCTGATCATTTGTGAACCCAAGCCATTTAACTAGTGCTCTTTCATTTCGTCGCCTTATTATATTTTCAACCAAGTACGTGTCTGGAAATGTTGTTTTCCTCGTGATTCGTATTCTGAATTTTATTGATTTTAAAAATTTCAGTTGTCCAGTTTGGTGTATACCCCTTTTCAAATGTGTGTTTATGTTTACTAATGCGCACATAATCTCCAGCACGAAATTTACTTCCATTAAAGATTTTTATATGATTGTAGACGGTATTTAATAAAGTCTTCTCATTTGATGAATTTACTTCAGTTGGGGCCATTTGAATTGTTCTATGATGTTTTCTATTATACTCATTTATCAACAGTTTATAAATTTGAATCCAACAATATTTTCCATTATAACTAAACTCTCTCCACATCATCTCCTTGAGTGTTCTATTAAAACGTTCAACAATTGATGCCTTGAGACTACTATAAGTTGAGTAATGATTTATGTCATTTTTTTACACAAACTTTTAAAAGGTGTATTAAAAAATTCTTTTCATCATCAGTCTGCAAATTCTTAGGAATTCGATTTTCCTTAAGAATACTCGAGAATGCATGATTAACTTCTTTAGCCGTTTTTGTTTTCAACGCTTCTCCCCATGCATATTTAGAAAATGTATCAATTACTGTCAATAGAAATCTATACCCTTTATTCGATGAGGAGTAATTTTGCATTTCCACTAAGTCTGCTTGCCAATAATCATCGATTCCCTTCATAATAACTCTTCGACGTTTAAAATTTTTACGTGCTGGCGCATGTAATTCTTCTATTAAATTCCTCCTACTCATGATTCACATTTTAGTTAATGATATTCATTATTTCCTCATTTTTTCTTTCACTTATAAGCGAGAACAAGGCCTGCTTCCTTTCGAAAAGTGCTGACTATAGAACATTTTAAATAAGTTTGTATTTAGTACCAATACTTTCACCATTTTCCACATCCACTTCCGCCAAGTATCAATTACTTTTCTTTTTATTCCGCTCATTTGAGTAATGACTGAACTTGATAACGGTTTTATAGATTATAACTCTTAGCACACACAACTAACATTATTTATGTATTTTATTGTCGACAATTATAGAGTCGATATTTAACTTTATATTTTGTCCTTCACTATTAAATAAACTTCTTAATAACTTAACTTCTAAAGAACTTTCCGATGTTCTTCCACCTCATTTTTATAACTGTTAAATGCATCAAGAAATGAAAATGATAATTCACTTATTGTTTTTTGATCCAAGTGATCTTCTTTTTAAAATTTTTTTCAAAGTTTCCATCATTTCTTCTACTTTTCTTTCTAAAAAGACTTTATTAACTGCATCATTATCTTCCAAGGAGTCACCTACATTTTTGAGACGTTTGCTGGAAAAAATAATATCCTGATCAACATCAACTAGTACACTAATTATTTGTTTTTTTATACTTGATCTTTCTTTTCCTTCGCTAGTCGAGAAGAAGTGAAAAAACTTGTCAAGAGGCATTTTGTTATTAATAAATTATTGTACAATACAGATTCATTTATTTAATAAATAATGTTTGCTTCACGAAGTTCTTCAATTATCGAAACGATTTCATTATTATGATTAGTGTTACCAGCTTCCTGTGAGGCAACTAAAAGTTTAAGTCTATCTACCATCTCATTTGGATCATCCCAATAAACATAATTCGGCTTAGTTGAAGTGAGTGTCATAAAACTTCCACCCTCATGTATCGATTTCTTATTTAAAGGTGTACACATTGCACTTGGATGCTCATTTGTTGAGAAAAGTTTTTTTATTATTTGAGTGTACTTTTTAGAACGATTTCCCTTAAGTGAACCATTAGACAGATGATTTTTTCTATGGGCATTGGTCTTTGATAAGATTTTCGGATATATATCCAAATCCATATCATTATAACCTTTAGGATCTTTCAAGTAAATTAATGAATATAAACCAGGAGTAAGATTCCATTTTTCACCAGTTTCCAGTTCAATTTTCTTGTTGAAAACAGTTATTTTAGAACTGCCCAATATAATTTGCCCACTTTTTTTAGTAGGTCCAAATGCTTTATCAAGCTTTTTCATTTATACTAAGATTAATGATCTCATCAGTTATTTGTTTCGTTTGACTCTGGTCTTCATTACTAATTGTATCAGCTTTATTATAACTCTCATCGCTTGGTGCAAACGAAAAATCCTGTGTTCGAAGCTCAGATATTCCTCTATCTAATGCATCATAATAATCACTATAGTTTCAGCCCTTTTAATTTCATCCTTAGTATTTGGTTGTCTTTCCTCTTCTTCTTTTTTTACTTTCATAAACTGATTTGCTATTTCATTCACCCTAACGATTTTCTGAAGAGGTTTTTTTTAATGGCATAAACGTTTCCTCAAGTTGATATTCATTTGCGGCTCTACCCAATTTAATGCTTTGAAATTTTCTTTTTAGTGCGCTTCTTGTTTTTGTCAATTCTCTCAGTATATGCTCATCCATTTTAAGCTATTAAAATATCAGAAATAAGCCGTTCAACACCTTTGCAGACGATTTCTGGTTTTCGATCGGTTTTACTGTTTTTCATTTGGTTTTTTACTGTTTTTCATATGGTTTTTTACTGTTTATCATATGTGAAAATGTAGGGGCGAATCTTCCTTTCCTCTTCCTTTCTCCAGAAAAAAGACAGTTGTGGTTTCGTTATTTCACTTGTATATTTATTTCACTTGAATAGATGTTTTTCTGTTGTTTTGTGTTTTGGGTACAATACGATTGAGTATATTGATATGTGTGGATATATGTGACTAATTAACAGCGCTGAGAGCGCTGAGAGGAGATTACATTGCAAGAAGAGAGCATGCGGATCGTAGGCTATGTTAAGCCAAAATACCACAGCTGACATAGCATGACTTAACATAACCCACATAAACATTCTCCCCCTTGCAATGCTCAGCATTGTAAATGGATTCGAAAGGAGCATATTGCCTTAGCATCGGCAATTGCCGGTTAGTATCCAGCCGAACTCCATGCTTTGGGCGAGAGGAAGGCCGCTCTGGCACGGAAGCATGCCCGGCAGGATGATGTGAGGATACACATCGGCTCCCAGGATCAGCGAGATAGTCGCTGGAGTGTGCCACCCCTCGTCAGCCAAGACAACGTTGGGAAATTTCTTGTGGAGGTCGCTGCTGGCGGCTCGGATTGGGGTCCGATGGTGGAGTTGAGGGTCGACCTCAAGCACAACTTCCCGATTTAGCTCCGTTGACCTCGATCGGAGCATGACCGTGCAAACGCGTTCGGACCCAATGCTAGTGACGGAAAGCCCAAGGGCCGTGGCCAGTGAAGCATTAATGCGACTCATCGGGCAACACGCGTCGATGAGCGCTCGAGTTTCGAATGATTTGACACCGGTGTGGAGCAGCCAACGAGTCGGTAATATGGTCACGCTTGTGTGCCGCATCAACGAGGCCAACGAAGTAACGATTGGAGTCTTTGGAGATGTGGGCGGTGAGCGCCGGTCCGTCGGCAGAGGAGATCCGCTGGGTGAGCGGCGGTCCGTCGGCGGAGGAGATCCGCTGGGTGAGGAGGAGTGACGGGCTGACGAACGGATGTCTACTTCTTTGTGCCGACGCCTTGGCACCTGATCGGCATCTCGTAAATGGAGCAGAGTGTGGTGTGGTCCGCCACACACCCGGCACGATGCATCACTGCGGCAGGAACCCTCGGAGTGCTGATGGGCAAGGCAGTTCGGGCAGTAGCGGTTGACGAGCACTGCTCTCAATCGCTTCTCAGCAGAAAAGCGAAGAAAACGCTGGCACTTCCGCAGCGCGTGGACACCTCTGCACACTCTACATCTGAACGAGTTTGAGGTGGGGCGGTTGGCCGTCGTAGCGGTTGTACGGGACGGCATGCTGTTCCTCGTAAAACGAAAAAATAAACTGTAAAGAAAGAAAGGAATAACTTATGATTTCGTTTAACAAAAAAAAATAACATGAAAGGAATTCTTTCAGTTAGGCTAAGACTGTAGGTTCTTTGCTTAGCCTTCAGGATCGTGGAGGAAGAGAAAAAAAACGCGTCAGTGTCCGCTTGCCATCGGATACCGAGAGTTTTGGCAACGCTGGATTCCTCGAGTTCCAGAAAGTCATCACGCAGCAAGTGATCCTTAGGAATCTCCTTGAGTACATTTCTATCATTCGATGTCCATTTTCGTAATGGAAACCCGGACTGTGCCAGAGCCTTACGAAGTTCTCGGATTTTGGAGATTGCTTGATCCTTGGAATGGGCTCCTGCAAGTACATCATCCACATACATGAAATGTGAAATAATGTCACTTGCCAGAGGATACTGTTCTTGGACATCTTTTGCGAGCTGTTGGAGTACTCGGATTGCCAAGAATGGAGCGCAATTGACACCAAATGTGACAGTATTGAGCTCAAAGTCACACACTTCTCCCTTCTCATTCCGGAAAAGAATTCTTTGATAGGGGGTGTGCTTTGAGTCCACCAAGATTTGTCGATACATCTTAGTTATGTCGGCATTGAAGCAGTAGCGGAAATAACGCCATTTTAAGATCTGAACTGTCAGATCAGATTGAAGGACGGGTCCCGGATAAAGGTTGTCGTTCAAACTTTTGCCGTTTGAGGTTGGACTGGAGGCGTTGAATACTACTCTGACCTTTGTAGTGGTGCTGTCTGGTTTCAAAACAGCATGATGGGGTAAATAGTAGTTGTCTGTGTCACTTTGAGGGACTTGTCTCATGTGACCGAGATCGTTATATTCCTGAATCACAGAATCGTATTGCTCTTTTAAGGAATGTTTCTCTTCAAACGGCTTTCGTTCTTTAGAAACTGAGCGAGTGCGGTGGACCTTGAATGTCCCAACTGGATGTGATCAGGATTGCGGAACGGTAGGGTGACAACGTATTTACCATTTTCATTTTTAATAGCGGTGCGGATAAAATTCGTTTCACATACTGAATCTGAGTCTCTTATAGGACTCGAAGGAAGTCCCAAAATTTTGTTGAAGATCTTCTAATGAGTGTCGGATTACTGGAAATTCTTGTTGTGAAGAAGAAATTGATGTGGCACTGCCTTGTGTTATTGGACCTGTGAGAATCCATCCAAAAACTGATTCTTGCCCCAACAGTGTCCCTCAAATGTTCGGAATGGAGCCGCCGAGCAGTATGGATGGGATGATATCTGCGCCTAGTAGTACGTCAATCTGCGAGCTCCTGTGAAAAGTCGGGTCAGCCAATTGGATATTTGGCAAGTCCTTCAACGTATTCTCATGAATTGAGTACGATGGTAGGTTACCTGCCAAGTGTGGAAGGACAAAGGCCGAAATCTCAATTTGAATTCGAGGCCTTGTCGGAGAGCCTATGTGGAAGTGACATAACTTCTGAGGCTTCGCTGCGATAGCTTGATTTAAGCCGTTGACTTGGGCTTGGACGGGTTGAAAAGGAGGCTTGATCAGGTTGAACAACCTCGTGGTGATGAAGGTTGCTTCCTTATATTTGATACCTGCATGGCAGATATTTATAAGGGCGTGCCTAGCAAGCACCTTGTGTGTTTGCAGAGAAATATGTTTGTACATTTCTCGGATTTTGTGGATTTGGAACGTTACTTGGAGTAGTAACTGTTGCAGAGGCTGGCTGGGTAGAGGGGTCGCCACGATGAAGGAGTGTGTGGTGACGACCTTTGCACGTGAAGCAGCTGTGTGCACTTGTGCAGTCTTTGAGAAGCAATTCAAACACAACTTTTGCTGCTTTATGTAAGCAGCTCGGTCCTTGACCGACATTTGGAGGAATTGCGGACATAATCGAATCGAATGATTCTCTTTGGAGCATAGCCTGCACGATTGTGTCTTTACGGAAATCTTGCTTTCAAAAGAGTTGACCTTGGAGCATGCTTCTTTGCGCGTAGGTCTTTGCTGCATTTGCGTGCTTGTGCTTGGCATCATGTCCTCGATGGCTTCTAAGGTGCGGTATCGCTCCAATAGGAAAGAGTTGAGCTCATCCCATGTCGGAATCTCTGACTCATTGTGTATGGATTGCTCCCATAACGATAGAGTTACGTTTTGGGAGCTTCGATGAAGATAGGAAAACCAGGAAACAATCCCAATTATCAGTTTTGACCTTGGCTAGTTCTATCGCGGTCAAGCACCCTTGGATGGTGCTCTGGTGGTCCTTGAGTGACCTTCCAGTTTCATGGGATATGGATGGAAGATTGAACAGCACCTTGAGTTGACTGTTGACGAGCAATCTTCTATTCTCGAATCTTTCAGTCAGGTTTTGCCACGCTGACTGAAACCCATCGTTGGTAAGTGGTGATTTGGCAACTATATTGTTCGCCTCACCGCTGGTTTTGGAATTTAGGTGGAAGAGTTTTTCCACCGGAGATAGACTTGGATTGTCTATATAGACGGCTGTGAACAGGTCTCGAAACGTAGGCCATCGAAGGTAGTCTCCACTAAAAACTTCGGTGTCGACGGGTGGAAGCCTGCAGCCTCTCATTATCGGAGGTGCAAGCGGAACTGGCTGCGGTCTACTTGCAGCCGCAGCTTGTGCGATTTGCTCACTGAGTTGAGCTGCACGCGTTCGTATACAGAATAGCAATGGAAGTACTTATTCTGCCTGACCGCACTATCTTCACTGCTTTCCCCTTGGATTGCAGTTTTGGAGCACAACTCATATTCCTTTTCGACCTTTTCCCATAGGGATCGTATCTGGTCTCGGCGGATCTCGAGTGTGTATACTGTGGCGGGAGTTGTGGATGGCATGTTGATCATTGCCTCATAATGGCTGAGTCGATCGGCAATAGCGATAAAGTCGCTTAACGCCATTCTGCTCGAGCTTATGATCTTGCTTATGTGAGCGCGTGTGCCTGTCGGACGCCTTGGAATAAGCTGTTTTTGCTTAACAGGCTTATTTCCAGTAGGAGCTGGTTCGCTTTTGAACTTTGAAGCCGACGACCTTGGTGTTGGTCTATTGGAGCCACACGAAATGGGAACTTCTGGTATCACGTTGCGGAGGAACGGATAACTGCTTCTTATTGTTCGAATTATTCTCTGAGTTCATATATGGTCTCTGTCTCACAGATATGGTCTTTCTGATGAGAATGTTCAAGAAGAGGAAGTTTTTTTTTTATATATATTTTGTTGGAACGTGTGGAAACGGAACACTCGGAATGGGAAACTTTATTGTACCAGTATTTTTTTTTTTTTTACTTACGCGATAATGATCGTGACTGTGAAGAGTCGGAATGGTGATCTCGCATAAAGAAAATATTTTCTTTGTCACTGCAGCCCTGGATGTGCTGGTAAGTTATTACAATAACAGCTGACAAAGTAATTACAATAACAGCTGGTTATGTTAATGTTGCGGAGTGACAAATTGATGAATTTAATTCAAGACAGTGGAAAATAAGTTTCTGAGCATAAATAATGATGGACGGACGTGTAACAATATTAAAATTATTAATTAAAATAATAATAGTAACAAATAATAATATTAATAATAATATTATTGTTCGGATTGTGTTAATTCCTTGCCGTCACTGAAATAGTGGATGTGTACATACAAACATATGTTTTGAATTCATTTAATTAGTTATTGAATTATGCCGTCTGTTATCTTTATTGATCTCTTTGTTTTGTGTGTGCGGCCAAACTTTATTATTTTATTTTGTGGTTGTATGTTTATGTTTATGTTTGCATGTACCAATGTGCAGTGTACGGCAAAGAATGGTATATCACATATGTACGTATGTTTATAATAGCATAGTTGGAATAATAGCATGCAAGAATTCTACAGTTTAAATTGAAATGTTAAAAGAATTCTTGCAGCAGGCAAAATTATGCAAAGTTGTTTTTATATATTGTATTGTATTGGTTTATAATTGTATTTGTGTCACTAAAAAGTGTGTGCGTATTTATGTATGCAGTACATATAAGTATGGGAATGTGAAATTATGTGCCTTTTGGACTTTGGATAGCAGTCGAAAAAATGGCTGATACGGAAATAATTTTCACTTCACCCTTTTCACACTTTTTCTACGTACAATTATCGGACTTTAATACCTTATGGTATTAGGAATTGTTGGAGGCCGGTAATTGGCGATTCAGCGGACTGTATTCTTTAGATATATGTACGTTATGTACTTATCTGATTGATTTGGTTGGGGTTGGAAATCCACCGATGCGAGCTGGGGCGAGCGGTGTTTTTGGAATTTATCCGGCTCGAAGGACCATGAAAATGTAGGGGGCAGATCTTCCTTTCCTCTTCCTTTCTCCAGAAAAAAGACAGTTGTGGTTTCGTTATTTCACTTGTATATTTATTTCACTTGAATAGATGTTTTTCTGTTGTTTTGTGTTTTGGGTACAATACGATTGAGTATATTGATATGTGTGCATATATGTGACTAATTAACAGCGCTGAGAGCGCTGAGAGGAGGTTACATTGCAAGAAGAGAGCATGCGGATCGTAGGCTATGTTAAGCCAAAATACCAACAGCTGACACAGCATGGCTTAACATAACCCACATAAACAATATGGTTTAACATGGGATCACTCTAATCAGACTAAATATAGTATAACTATATATAGCTGTTATATACTAAATTAAATATTATCTGGTTTTCCGACATTTTTATTTATTTATTTTAAAAGATGAATACAAATTAATTTAAATTAACGTTTTTGTTTTTTTTTTTTTTACTTTTTTGCTGCATTAATAGGAATCTTAAACATAAATGTCCACAGTTGAAAGAACCAAATCGTTGTACTTGGTTATAATTGTATTTTATATTCTCTCCTAAATAAGCTCTAATAAGCTCTAGAGGTGGTGGTAAAATTCCAAAACTATCAAAATATCTGATTTGCTTAGCTACTTTGTAGTAAGCTACCCACTGTTTTCCAGCTCCACTTGAAAGGTTTAAGTTAGCAATACCACATTCCATTCTCCGCACTCGTTTTGGTAATGAGTCTCTCATAAAAACACCTCTGAAAAGGGGGATATGTTTGTGGGCAAAATTCATAATGTCAGTGTTTGACAGCGGTTTGTTAGGTAGCTCATTTATAAGTTTTTTGAATGATTTGTTGATATGCCATAACCCTTTTGATATGGTTTTAGATAGAGTCCATTGCCTAAAGCAACGGCTTCCATTTTTCGGTTATGTCGTTTATTCTCTTCTAATTCTTTCTGTGCATTTTTCGCACTATTAATACTCTTTGCAATAGATGCACCACCAGAGGCAAGTCCACCTAATGCTCCGAGTGCTGTTATAATAGGTATAAGTGGCAAGAAGCCACCAACTTTAGGGACACTAATAACTCTAGGAATTATTACTTCATTTTACTTTCGACCGAAAGTCTTGTTTATTGCTTTTTTAGCGATATTTATCGCAGATTGAATATCATATGGCTTCTCCTTCTTCAATACTCTGGTAGCCACTCTTACTGCATGCATAAATTTTTTCTTTTTCTCACATGGTTTTTTATTTCCTTTTGTTTGAGACCCATACCAAATTTTTTCCTGGCTTTCATTATATTGCTTACAAAATAAGAAGCTGCTCTTTCTCCAAGAGTACTATCAGAGGCCTTTACACGCTCCCACGCTCTCTCGCCAAAATTGAATCAGCTTATGACGATTTCCCAAATCTTTATCTTTATATGCTATATCGTGTTCCCTACAAGCAGCATCTAAGGGATTTATTCCCTTCTCGCCTCTTTCCAAACGATTTTCTAGCTTTGTTCCTGGACCACAAAACTGATAACCTGGTATATGTAGCTCAATTGGGAGTGAGTTGATTATTTTATCAATAAGACCTCTACCTCGATAGAGCTTTGTTCTGCTACTAGTTGTTTTATAAAAGCGCATTACCTTTTTAATAGATGTTTATTCTTCAAAGTCTTATAAGAGAGTAATGATCTGTTGAGAAAACATATATTCAGAAGTCTTTACAACAACCGAAATAGTGAGATATCTTGAAAACACGCGTGAGCCCAATAAAAGGAATGGGATATTTTACATTCTCAGAAACTGAAAGTGTTCTAGCACCAAGTAAAGCTGGAAAAAGAACTCAATAATGATTGTTTGATGAAGTCAGCATGTGACAAAAGCGAAAATAATTATTCGTGCATACTTCAGCTATGGGACAACCGATAATGAATATTGATGCGTTTTATTTATGTCAAACGAATGCACGGATCCCTAAACATCTTATTCGTGATAATGCAAACCAATAATAATGTTCAAACAAGATGAACTAAATGATGAAACACGTGATACCAAGATCATGTAGGCGTAGATATGAAATGGGACGACATTTAAGAACATTTGTCAATTTTGTTGAAGGAAAATTATGGTTTCTTCCTTGACCTAATAAGTTCCAAGAGCATGCGATCCGCTCTAGAAAATGGACGCTATAGACGGGGATTCGCTGATTTTATTAGAATCTGAGATATAATATGGGAAATTCCAATTATTATTTCACTTGAAAATAATCGATCGAAATGACAACAACTCTTACTTTAACGGGCAACAGCTCAATTTTAATTGCAAACTATCATCCACCCATTGAATTGGAGGGAAATTATGAGTGTGCACTCATTGATTTCCACATGTATAACTCAATTCCAAATGTTGATCATGAAAATAATTTATTTCATATTGGAGAACATGTTTTTGAGATACCTGTTGGATCATACGAGCTTAGTGATATTAGAAATATTATTATTGAGAAAATGGAGGAAAAAGAATCAGATAAATTGAAACATCCTCTCATCGAAAGTAACAACAATACGCATCAAGTATTAATTTCAACTAAGAAACAAGCTATATATTTTAATAAAGAGAATACAATTGGTCAATTATTTGGGTTTAATAAAAAGATATTAAACCCGAATTCTATTGACACTCAGACCAGCCTGTGGATATTTTAAAAGTAAATCGATTCGGATGAGAATGTAATCACTGAAGCGCGATCGTATGTTCGGACGAGAATGCAGAATCAAGCCATGTATTGCATGAGTTTGCTTTAAATGTTCCTCCAGGCTATAAAATGAGTGAGAAGCCCCACAATCTTATTTATTTCCCAGTGAACACTAGGGAGATACACTCATTAATAATACGGATTGTCGATTAGGACGGTCATTTAGTTAATTTACGTAATGAAAGTGTTACACTTAAGACATCGAAAATGATAATTTATAATAAAAACGTGTGTTATCCCCCATCATCAAACACTTTGAGTTATACTGCAGAAGAAAGAAGATCGTTAAGAACAATACTCACAACAGAGAACAAATTGTTTTTAAAGTCATTGGGCCTAAAAATAAGAGAACAATGAGTAATTTGTTAGCTGTTCGAGAGAAACCCTATTCGGATGAGAGTATAACCAAAAAAGAATATCATAGCTACTCTCCAATCATTTAAGAGTAATGATGAAGTTAGAATCACAATCCAAAATCAGGACTTATATGTGTTACCGAGCGAGAGTTTTATTAATATTGAGGGCGTGATTTCTTTGGCTAACAACACGCCTACTGGAGGTGGTAAACTAAAAAACAATTGCATGAGCTATCTTTTTGATGAGGTTCGATATGAGTTAAATGGAATTGAAATTGATCGAACTACGAGTAGGTTTGTTGGCACTTCATCAACTATAAAAAACTATATTTCCTTGAATAAGCCTGAAAGTCGCATGCTTGAGAATTCTGGTTGGCTTAATGGAAACGAAAAACAAGTGGCAAATGAATGATATTTTAATTAATCTATTCCTTTTTAAAACCCTGCTTGGATTTTGTGAAGACTATAACAAAGTCTTACTGAATTGTAAACATGAACTAATTCTACTCATCATGTATTGAATGTTAAGCTTGCAGCCAATAGAGAACGCCCTCGTTTTGCTATAATAGCCTTTAAACTAGATAATAAATTGATTCAAAATCATTTGCGAAACTTGAAAGTGTACTTGAACTCTGAGACCTATCCCTATGATGATACTCGTATGAATATAAATTTTGATCGTGATCGATTTTCAAGTTTGTACGATATGTATACAAATTTTCAAGCAAGTTACTATATGAAGCAGTCTGAACCATTGTTAACACCTAAGGAATTCAAAGAAAAAGCACCAATTTTTGTTATAGATCTAACACATCAGAATGAAAGTGTAAAAACTGGCCCGATCGATATCAGAGTTTCCATAGGGTTAGATAGTGCCAGTGTGAGAAACACTAAAGTATATTGTCTACTTATGCATGATCGGTTAGTTGAGTATTCACCATTAACGGGATTAGTTCAGCGCATTGTTTAAATAAATTTGATGGAGAATCAAATAGTTGTTGACATTCAATGATTTTATGGAAATAACAACTATTTTATATTAAAAGAAATTGCCCTAGTTTTTAAGAATGGATATTACCAAGACGTTGATTACCTTATAAAACCACCATATGATTTTCTCAGATTAACTAAGAAGGCCCGTAAAACGGCAATATGGTTAATTAGAAATCAACACAACCTCTGTTGGAATGATGGAAATAAAAGCTTTTTAAAAGTCAGAAATTATCTTCGTGAGCTTGTTAATAATATGAGAGTAATCACGAAGGGAGATATAAAGAAAAAGTATCTAAGGACGTGTGTAACGAACATTGAAGAATTTGGATGTCCACGATTAGATGAGCTAAAATTTAATGTTTTCTCCGACTGTGGGTTACATTCAAATAAAGGTGTATGTGCCTTAAGAAACGCTCGAGTTGTATTAGATTTTCTTATAAACTTTAATGTAAGTACATTGTAGATCCAAGGGTTAAAATGAATAAAGAAAAAAATTCCAAATTTATAATTAAATGTGTTTATTATTATTATTTAGAAACAGAATTTAATTTCCATATATTCTAACATTAGAGCTTTCTAAGATTAAAAAGAGTTTAAATAAATTGTTTAGAGCACAATGGTTTGATATTTTCCTATGTATTCTAAAATTTGTAAAAAAAGTTTTGAAAGTGACTTAAACTTTGATCTAGTTCTAAATCAATTATTCTTGTATTTAAATATTTAGTTAAGGCTTGAGCAGTTTGAGTTCTTGATGCCTGATACATTAATGGATAATCCCAAGATTGAAAGCATAAAGTGTCATTTTAAAATTAGAAAATCAGATAAGCAGTGAATATTAATTTGAAGTCAATATGGTAATAAAATTGAATTTGATAGTGAGTCATGGAGAGCCTTCATAAGATTGGGGATATTTTTAACATCATTCTTATGTTGGAACACGTTGCTGAAAAATCAAATTTGTAATATATATAATAATTATATTATCCCTAAATGTTCAAAGATGGGAAAATACGATGTACAACTTTTAGATTTAGATGCATCTTAAGGACATGGAGCAGAAATTGACCTAACTCGTTTATGTTTTGAAATTTCAAGAAAGATGGGAAAAGAAATAAAAAAGATGTAAACCAGTAAAGACAAGTATTACAAAAGAAAGTGAAACAGTATAGACTCTTTAAAAATTAAGTAAAATAATTCTTTAGTTACATTTCTGCTTTTGAAGAATACACATAACATTATGGGACTAATTACGAATTTTGGAATTAAAACAAATGTGAGGAAAATTGATGATTTCCTCAAGGAGTTTGAAGATGTGCTTTTTCCTGAGCACGCTAAACTGTTGGAGGAATACCGAGAATATTTCTTAGAGTATGAAAACTATCGTCTTATTAAATCACAATATGGAAAGCACTTGACGGTGTGCTCATGGTCCTCGAATGATGCAAGAGAAGGAGCTGATACATGTGCTTGTCACTACTTTGTATCATATAAAAGAAAATTGAATCGTCTAATATTTCAATACACTAACCTAGCAAAGAGAATCAATAATATGGATATTAATAATAATAATACATTTCAATATATACATTTATCTTAAAATTAAACTAAAACAATAATAATAAATAAATTGTATTATGAAAACGTAAACAAAAAATTATTTTATTTAAACATAATAACATCTTAGCCTTTGCTGTGATCGGTTGTGTTTTTGCGGTGCTGTCTGTTTTAGATTGTTATTAAGTTTTAACTCGCACATTTAATTTGTTTAATATAAAAAATATCTGTGCTTTGGTTCTATTTAATTTTTATGTAATTGCTTTGTTTATTTCGGTTTTCTGTTAGTAATTTTGCTACAAAACATAAAAGTGTTATTCTTGTAAACATTGTGAGCGCGGTTAACAGCTTGTGTTTTGTGTTTGATTTTTGTTTCTTTGTCTCTCATTGCATGCTTGATCGCTTTGCATTGTAGTTGTTATAGCGGTTTTTGTGTGCGCTTTATTACTCTCGCTCTCTCTACTTTCGTGCTCTCTCTAGACTCTTTATAACTCTCGCTCTCTATATTTTCGTGTGCTCTATAACTGTGCTTGCACGCGTTGTTGTTTCAGTGGCTTAAAGTTTCATCTATTTCCGTTAATATTCTTACAGCGCCAAAGCTTGGTGTTGTTATACCTATCTCATCTCTTGAGCACTGTTTGTTTTCTTATTTTCTCTGTGCTGCGCCGAATATTTGTATAGTTTTCTCAAAATTTCGGGCATATTAATTTTTGAATCAATTATGTCTGCGTGTTATTTAAAAAGTTGCAAGTGCCTGGCCGATCCAAAGGCCGACTTCATCTATTGTTGGTTGTGTGAAAACGTGGTACACGTTAAATGTGCCGGTTTCACGCAACGGATTAGTGATGTGATCGGCGGTAAGTCGGGCGTAAAGTGGTGTTGTGAACGATGCCGCGAGACGGAGTCTGATATTCAGGGATTTATGAGGCAAACTAGACGGGGCTTCCACAGTCTCCGCCTAGCTTTTAGTAAGCTCAGCGCTGATTTTGATGCTATGGAGACTCAATTCAATAACGTAAAATTGTTGAATGAGTCTCTTGAGCGGAAGCGATCGGCCGAGCCTGCTATGCCTCAGGAACCAGGTTTATTGACCCCTGCTCTGTTGTTGACCCATGCACCGCTGACTCCCACTATTGATAATGGTCAGCAGTTGATGCAGTTAAATTCACCTGCACCACCTACAACAAACAGTGGTGACTCAATTGAGTCACAGGCCACTGTGCCCCTTTCGATTCCGCCACCTCTTGCTAGCAGTGCTGCTAGGACTCTTAAGGTGGTTGTACCTAAGAAGCAAATTTTCATATCGCGTCTGGCCCCTGGAATATCTGTGGATGACATTAAAGCCTACATACACGGTAAAATGTCATCTACGGGAATATTAATTGAAAAATTTAAATTTAACTACGAAAGAGAAATTTCCTCCTTTAAGATAAGTGTTCCGGCTGAAGAATTTGGCACAATTTGCTGTGCTAATTTCTGGCCGAAGGGCTTACTTATAAAGGAGTTTACAAACAAAAAAAGTATTCGTCATCCTATTACCTTACCTCAGAATCCATCTGGTGCTTCGTCTTCTAATGAAGCACCAAAAAACTAAAAAAGAAAAAATTAAATCTTCTCTTCCTCCTCTGAACTTCCTCCATACACCAATAGGCTGCTTCTTATTAACCTTCCCTCCCTAATTAACCGTCGTGCTATGCTAGGAGTTATGTTTGTAGTTAAATTACTTAAAGGCGAAATCGATTCAGCAGCGTTGATGAGCCAAATAAATTTTTCTGTTCCCCTTAGACCTTCTCGTTATTTCTTCCCACTTTCCCTTAATCGCTGTACTACTAATTATTCCTTGCATGAACCGTTTCGAGTACTCTGTAATGATTATAACAAATTATAGCATGTAATCAATTCAGAAGCCTCCATTTCTATAATTAGAAACTCAATTTTAAATATCCTATCTCGGGAATAACCTTTACGCATGCACAGGTGGTGGATAACTAATTCTTACTAATTATCTTTGGTCTGATTGGGCTTTTCTGGGTTTTCCCCAATCCATGCATCAAATGTTGGACCATTTTGCATTTAAATACCCCCAGAATTCATTTTAATTCATTTAAATTTTTTAATTTAATTTAAATTATTATTATTTTTAAATTTATACATAATTTTAATGTTATTTTTAAGAATTATTTTACTTTATTTTTAAAGAGTTTCAATTTCTTTTATAATACTTGTCTATACTGGCTTACATCTTTTTTATTTCTTTTCCCATCTTCCTTGAAATTTCAAAACATAAACGAGTTAGCTCAATTTTTGCTTCATGTCCATATGATGCATTTAAATCTATAAGTTGGACATAATATTTTCACATCTTTGAACATTTAGGGATAATATAATTATTATAAATATTACAATTTTGATTTTTAAGCAGCGTGTTCCAACATAAGGATATTGTGAAAAATATCGATAATCTTATAAAGGCTCTACATGACTCACCATCAAATCCAATTTTATTACCATATTGATTTAAAATTAAAATGCACTGCTTTTCTGATTTTCTAATTTTAAAATGTCACTTTATGGTTTCAATCTTCGGATTATCCATTATTGCATCACTCATCAAGAACTCAAACTGCTCAAGCCTTAACTGGATATATTCCTTAAATGTTAATAATTGATCCTCTTTCTTAGGTACTTTAAGTACTACAACCACAACCACATCACCAGCAACTACTTCAACCATAGCCAACAACACCATCTCCTTCAACCACTGATTTGAAGCGGATTCAAAAATAGGTTCTCTACTTTTTCATACGACATTAAACACAGAAACTAAACTAAATGAATTTTTAACTCTTTGCGGTGTTCATAAAATTCACTGATGATAATATGATAATGACAATAAATCACATCAATCAAATATGTGTGTTTTATCAGCATCAAGTCATCTAGAAGACATCATCAAAACTCATACATCTATAATTTGCGGTAAAATGGATGAATTCCAGGAGAAGGACAGCGGCTGGTCAATGTCTCAAATATTGAGGCCGGAGATAAATATTATCAACTCACTCCCAATTGCGCTACATATACCAAAGGGCTGAGAAATAAAAGCTATTTTAAATGTAAAAAATAATGTTACATTTTGCTTTAAATGGGCATCTCAGCCCTTAAAAAGCCTCTAATTAATCAACCTGCAAGATGCTCATCATTTACATTTGGTGTTATTGAGAATTAACTATTAAAAATAAATGAAACACTCACACTTAATTTTTCGAATTTGGACTTTCCGCCACCTTTTCATCAAATTAAAGTTTTTGAAGCTCAAAATCAAAACATTAGCAGCATTGTTTTTGGTTTTGATGAGCAGACGGGCGCAATAAACGCCCCATTATACGTCACAGTGGTGGAAAAGGAATCACATTTAAGTCTTATGTTGTTGGAGGCTGAACAGCATAGACATTTTTGCATTTTTCGTTTATTTCTACATTTTTTTTTTTAAATTTATTTTCTTTTTTTCACATACTTTCAGGCTTGTAAGAAGCCAATTTTCATATTTCAAGCCACAACCGTAATTCTGTAAGACGTGTATTAATTTCCCGCACGCCGACAGGATGCATACCGAACGTCGTCAGCAGTTTAGGAAGGTTGTATCAACGCTCCTATCAGAAGAAAAGACAAGCCTTAGTTTTAAAAATTATAGTCGTAGTTTAGATGTACCTTTTGTTGGGCATACAGTCTTCGAATGCCCTGTTTTTGAGACTACGGAAGATGTGGGTATAAAATTTGTCAGGTTTCTAATCAGAGATGAGAGAGTTATTTATATCTGCTAATTAGCTAATATAAAACACATAGTTATGAGTAATGAAGAAGAGTATAGTTTTAGAAATGCAGCTAATTGTCTTATCTGCAAAAAGAATTTAGCCACTGATCACATTAGAGATCATTGACATTTAACTGGTTTATGTAGAGGAACAACACATAATGTCTGCAACATCAATTTTCAAATTGTATCTTTTTCAAAACATGATTCCCATTTATTCATCAGGGAATCAAACAAAGCTGAAGGTGAAAATAAGGTGCTGTATATTTCACTTGCAAAATATATTCATATTACATTTAATGTTAAAAACCTTGAGATTAGATTCTTAGTTACATTCCGTTTCATGGTATCAAGTATAGTTGCACTTAGTAGCAATCTAGGTATAGTTAGTTTCAAAAGTCTTATACTATTTTTTCCTTCAGATGATGAATTTCATCTAAAACATTGGAAGAGGATATTTCCATATGAGTATATCGACTCAGAGAGCAGATTATATGAAGTGCTATAGTGCTATAAACGCTATTCGAAAGCCAACCACCTATTTAGAGGTAATTATGTTAACACTAAACCATCAGAATTTTTGATTTACTTAAATGCTATTAATTTATATGGTTGGGGATATGTCCTATCACCTCTCATATTCTGGTTTTAGATGGATGAATGATGCTGAAATAAATTCATTCGAAATTTCATCTATCACTGAAAATTCAGAATCTGGATACATTCTCGATTCAGATCTTTTGTATCCAGACTCTCTTCATGATTATCACAATTATCAGGCATTTTGTCCGCCAAATGAAAAGTCTACTCCGGAGGCTAAAGTTCAAAAGCTTCTTGCTGATCTATGGTCGAAAAGAAGGTATCCCATCCATTATAGAAATCTGCATCATTGTTTAAGAAATGGTCCAAATAAATCAAAAGAAATTCATAAGATTTTGGAATTTAATCACTCTCCCTGGCTTTAAAAGTATATAGACTTAAATGCATTTCTCAGTACATTCTCAAAGAAAAACAAAAAACATATTAAATTGGTCACATCGTGGGAAACCACAAATTGCATTAGTTTGGGATGCTCGTGCCCTTGTTGCAGAGACCAGTTTCCATAGTTCTGCTCAATTTTCTGAAGATATGCATGCGACTCAAATGTTTACATCGGAATCAACCTGAAAACCCGTATTAAACATTGTTAAACCACATGAAAAACAGCGACAAATCTGTAGCATTTAACCTATCTATGGTGAGCAGGTGTGGGTGTAGCGTTCCAGGAGAGTTGCACGCGCTGGCTCCGGCTGTATGGTCGGTAGGTGGTCGGGGTTAATTCCAGTTCCTGGCGCTACTTGCTCACTAAAAAATGGAGGCGACACTCCTCGCCTGTCGTTGTGCGTGCTGGGCTGGTGTTTTCGCCGCAGCAGATGCCCACCCTACCATGATCATCCGGTCCTAACCTTAATACTACGGATGATCCCTAGACAACGACTATTCAAGTCATTCTCTAATTACGGCGCGTTGCATGACTCCCCAATAATAAAATTTTACTTATTCATATTTCACTAATTAACAAATTGGTTTATTTTCATTTTTCTTAAATGTAATTATTATTTTATTCCTTAATTGAATAGTTTATATAATATATATCTATTATTATATAATATTGTTTTTTTTTCTTGGATTGGGTTCTTCATTTATTTATATATATATCTAGGTGTATTTACAAAAAAAAATTCCTAAATTCGAGAAAATATTAACAAAAAAAAATTATCTAACACAAAAAAAATTTTCCATTTGTTATTCCTTATTTATATTTATAACTCTAATATTACTATATTTTTTTTTCTTATTTCATTTTATATTTATCTCTTCATGATGTAAAAATTAAGGTAGATTCATTTATTTACTTGTTTTTATATTTACTTTAAGCTTCACTACAGTAGGCAACTAGAGATTCTTTGACTTAAGGTGCGGCATGCTTTTAGGCTGACTTTAGTATATTTAGTTTTCCCAAAAGCTCGCTCAGCTTCTGCTCAAGGAACTTAACGGGAGTTATAAGCTCTCTCTCTCTCTTTCTTTTTCTTTGAGAGAGCTTTTTTTTTCGCACGTGCTAACTGATTTTACATTTTAACGCACTTTAAGTCCAAGAATCCACCGACAATAAAAATTTTAATAAATTCATAATAAAGGAGTAGATGCACTTACTTGTTGAAAATCCACGTCGAAAAGATCTTTTGCGGCGGCGGCTCTGGACTCCTGGGAGGGTTAAGTTTAATATTAAAAGTTTTAGTGCCGGTATCTTTATCACTGGGTGAAAGCTTTTTTTTTTTTGTTTGTAGTTATTTGCTCACTTACTATTGATTGCTTAACTAATTTAGCTTATCTACATATGGAATTATATTAATTATTTAATTTTTTTTTTGTAATATAATTAATTAACAGAAAAAAAATTTTAAATCACTACAAAATTTAATCATACTAATTTTAAGGTTATAATTTCAACTAGAGTTTTTTTTTTCATTTTGTTTTACGGCATTCTGTTTTTTTTTTGTTCTTTGCTTTATGTTGTGGTATCCAACAAACGGGCGATATGCGAAGTGTTGAACTCGCGATCCAGCGGTGACTGTACCACGGCGCCGACAGGTGAACTCACGTGGCGTTGCGGGGCGTGGCGTGGTTTCATTTCTCCTCCAGGCGTATTTTGACTCCAGATTTGTCGTCAATAAGTATTTTTAGTAAGGTGCACAGGGTCCACTGGTGGGCGGCGGGAAGCGCGTCTCCGAGCAGCGAGAATTATAGCGCCCACACAAAAAAAAATGACTCTTTGTCACCAAAAAAAATATATATTTCTTTTTTTTTGTTTTTTCTTTTTTTTTTAAAATTACATTGTCTTTCTTTCACGGAGAGGGATCACACGGTTCTTTTTATTAACCTTTTATTAACTTTTAAAAAAAAACTTTGGTTAAACCCGATTTATCTCCGACACGTGTGCTTGTCTTTTTTTTCTCTCATAATCTCCACGTGGCGAGTAAAGAACAATAAAATTTAAAGTCCAGACGGTGGACCCTGGCAAACCAATCTTAATGACCAACGGAATTGAACTGACCTTGCTCGATATTAGCTTAAAATGACCAACCAAGAATGTGCAACGGCTCGATGTTTCACTACTGCATCCCCTAGAGGGCGTTGGCCAAAGCTCGGCAGGGTATTCGATCTATGGCCTACCTTTAGGCATAAGTTTTTTTTTCTTTTTGCTTTGGCAAGCGCATTACATTTTCCCCCCACTAAAATCACGCTTGAGGTGGAACACAACGAGCGGGATTCGCGCTTGCAGAAAAACGATTCATTGTTTTCTATCCTTCGTCGTCCTTGA
>JAWNNC010000126.1:0-28665 GCA_035043275.1 Drosophila tanythrix
AAATCAAAAACAACAAATCCATTCAGGAAAACAGGCATAATAAAACAATTAGATAGCAATCATTTCGAAGAAACAAATAGAGGAAGAAAAATCATACATTACAAAACCAAATTTAAAAAGAAAAAGAAAATAAACATAAATAAATATAACAATAATTATTCTTAGAAACTAAAGAACTCATAAGAGTACATACAAGAACTAACAATACCTTGTTAATCATAAGCTTAATATAAGTAACAATATTGTCAATAGTAATAATAAGCTCCTCCTTGTTCAAATTCAAAAATGTACCAAAACAACTAATAATCAAATATGAGAATAGTGCAGCAACGACTCAGCAACATACCCTACACTGAACGCTTGAGGACAAGCCAATTTCTAAGGGATGGGGAAGTGACATATTCAGATGTCAAGGCCCCGTTACACCGTACAAGTTCGCGGCGCAAGGCTCCGCTTCACCACGCAGAAATAGCGCAAGGCTCCGCTTCACCATGCAGAAATAGTGCAAGGCTCCGCTTCACCATGCAGAAATAGTGCAAGGCTCCGCTTCACCACGCAGAAATAGCGCAAGGCCCCGCTTCACCGCACCGCAGGCAAATGCGAGGTTTCCTTACAGATTAAACAACTAGCATAAGTAGAGTTATGTTTGGTACATCAAACCGAGAAGACGTGATTTTAAAAAAAAATAAAGAATTGTTTATTTACCTACAAGACGTTGTTGGACTTTCAATCGGTGTATTCTCAACGCCCAAACATATAATTATATATATGTTGCTTTTTTCATCTTTTCTTTTTTTGTTTTAGTTTGTGTGGTTTGATGGAGCACAGAAAAAAATATGTTAGGCTGCCATGAGGACAGTGCTGCGGCCAGAATTTTACATCGGCTTTCCTCCACTCCCTTGGAGATTCCAATCCTGGGTGTTTGGCGTCTTCGGTACAGGTGTTAGGCGTCCGCCCTTACACAAGATGCTCGCCTAGCAAGAAACCATGTGCCGGTACACGTCTTTGCAGCTGCGCTCAATGATTTCAATCAAATCCACTTTAAGCCGAGGATGCCTTCAAAATATGCGGAGTGGTTTTTCCCTCGTGCCAAATTATATGTTAGATTTAGAATTTTAAATTGGCGGGAATTTGACGCGTCTTATTGCTCTGGGACCTCGAACAGAAAAGGCGGAAGCCAGAGCTAAGAAGCAGAAGCTTCTCTTTAGCACAGCTGTTAACAGCTGCTGACAACAGACCACGGTTGATTTTTCTTTTCGCACAGCTGACCTTTGGGTGCGAGTCCGAAAATTTCAAATGTAATTCTAAATTTGCATTCAATGTTCTTGAGCTACTGCTTTTAATTTATCTGTTGTTGATATATCGTATCTCGCTAACTCCATGTATAATCTGTCTGGTAATCTTTTATGTATTACGTCTCTTACAGTATTATTTAATGCCTTTGTGTACAATGTTTTATTTTCGGCATTGTTCTCTATTACTAACTTATTTAATATTACGCAGGATTTCTGCTCGAGTTCTTCGAGGAACTTACGAATACTTCCTCCGAAATATGTGTTGTAGACTCTCCTTAGTAGTTCTTCACAAGGTGTTTGTGTTTTAAAGGTGGAAATTAACATGCTCCGTAGTGCATCATAATCTCCTGGTAAGTGTCTTAGTGATGTCCTCATTGCATCTCCATATAACTGCATCTAGATTGCGCTGTACATTATTAATGTCTGCCTTGCGTCTGCGCCTGGGAAGAGTTCCATTATGAAGTCGATCATTCCTATAAAGGCTCCCAGTTCGTCCGGTTCTCCACCGAAGGTTGGCACTTGGCGGATTTGCTCCAGTGCTTGGTTCAATGTTGATTCCAGCATCTTTTGGTTTTTTTTCTTTTTTTGTTTTTTGAATATTTACACAAGTAAATCATCGTCGTCTGCTTTGCGTATTTATGTATATTTTTTTAGAAAAAAAGATTTTCAAGGAACACGGGGTCCCTATGCGGATAACAGTTGATTTTCGAGGAACACTAGTACGTTTTCCTGAAAGGTTTACGACGTTTCACGATATTTCAATATTATCCTACCGGCTGCGCCAATTGGATGTCAGATTACGGTTTTTGATTAAAAAAAATATAATTCTTTATTCATGAAAACACGTCTGTTCAGTTTGGTGCACCAAATATAAATCAACTTATGCTACAGATGTAATCGATAATGAAACCTCGCATTAGCGTCTTATTTCATGATTGGCTTATGGAGGCTTTTTGTTTATGTTGGAATATGCTGACGAAGGCGTTTGGCGTTATGATTGCTGGCTCCAGTTGGGTTTGTTATTGGCGAAATTTGCTGATGTTGCATAAGGGATCTGCTCGTGGCATTATGATTGCTAATTAAAAGCGTTGACAAATTATATTAATCGCTAATTAAAAGCGTTGACAAAATACGCTGACGTTGTTTATGTGGCGTTGGCGTTGTTGCATGCGTTGACGTTGTTTATGTGGCGTTTACGTTGGCTTTGTTGCAGTGAGTGTGGACATGAGAGATCTGCGTGATCTGGATATGTCACTATATATATATATATATATATATATATATTTATATGGATATATAGATCTATATATATATTTATTTGTATAGATCTATTGTGAGGAACCATATAGCTGTGACAAATAAATGTACATAAATATACATTTATGCTATATGCGCCCCTCACAGTAAGTGCAACGACGACAATTGGATCTTGCGTCGCGTCAGCATAATTCGTCGATGGCGAACTCGACTGCACAAGCGATCACACCCGGAAGCGTATGCATGCACTACAAGAAGAACCAAACGGACAACATGCACCACCACTAGCCTCCGTCAGCGGTATTTCTACTAGAGGGCAGCAACCTCAGCGGAGAGGCCACCGCTGACCTTATTTCATGGAGACCAGCAACCTCAGCGGTGAGGCAACCGCTGACCTAATTTCATCAAGTGCAGCGATCGCAAAAAGGTCGACATAATGCTAAATACGCTATTCGGCAGTTTGTGAGGCAACCGCTGACCTAATTTCATGGAGTACAGCAACCTCAGCGGTGAGGCAACTGCTGACCTACTTCATCAAGTGCAGCGATCCCAAAAAGGTCGACATAATGCTAAATACGCTATGCGACAGTTTTTCTAGCAACCGCTGACCTAATTTCATAGAGTACAGCGACCTCAGTGTGCTGCTCTATTTCCATAGAGCATACGCAGGGATAGGTCAATTCAACGATTTGGCAGAATTGATGCACTTGGCAGCCGCGTTTGTTGTATGTTGTCCGCCGGCGTCCGCCAACGAGGGGCGAGCGGAAGCCGAATAAGGGCAGCCCCAAGACGCTAATCGGCTGCCTGCAGGACGAGGGAGCGCAGCTGACAGCGGTCATAGAGATCGGGAACTGCCAGTGCAAGGCTACGATCGATGCAGGGGCCACGAATAGTTTCATTAGCGAGAAGCTAGCTCGTGGACTGTCCGACGTAGGCCGACGATGCGCAACCGAACGGCGAGTCCGCATGGCTGATGGCCGAAACAGCGGAGTCCGAGAACAAATCGAGGTGAATATCAGACTTGGAAGGAGTAGTATGGATATTGCTCTACTGATACTCCCAGAGTTCATCGATGGCTTAGTTCTCGGATGGGATTTTCTGTCTGGCATGGGAACGGTTTTGGAGTGCGCAGGTCTGAGGATAAATATACCTGGAAACAGAATTCGAGAGCATCAGGAGGAGAGACTGTACATAGCAAAGACAGTCAAACCAGCTGTTGCAGATGCCCAATCTCGACAGCCCCTGAAGGAGACATGCCGGAGAATCTCAATTGTGAGAGACACGATGGACCAAGTAAATAAAAACTGCCACTGGATCCAAAAGATGCGAACGGCCATATCGAAAAATCCCAGGAAATTTCCAGATTACATGGACAAGTGTGGAAACCTGCACAGACACATACCGCATAGAGCTGGAACAGAGGATGTAGCAGCCTGGAAATTGTGTGTGCCAACCGGGAAGAGAACGCAACTCCTAAGCGAGAACCACAACACCGCCGCCGACCGAAGGACATACGGGGACATACGGGGAGCAGGTGATGGAATCACAAAAATGGAGATAGGGTGTGGGTGAAATTACACCACCTATCAAATGCAGCTGAGGGATTCGCAGCAAAGCTAGCACCAAGATACGGAGGTCCCTTCCCAAATTGTGGATTTAGCGTCACCGGTGATCTGCAAGCTATGGAGCTTAGCAGACAAGCGTATAAGAACTGCACATGTGAGCGACTTAAAGCCACACAGCAACGGGAAGGAGAAGGGTGAGTCCCAAAATCCCCAAAATTAAAAAGGGGGAAAATAAGTGTGACTCGAAAATTAGACTCAAACACCAAAAAAAAAAAAAAAAAAAATTATACATCCAACAGGGAAGGGTAAGAATAAAACAAAGGAAGGGTATACAAAGGTCGTATACACCTGTATATTAAAAAAAAAATAAATCATAAAAATACAACGACCGCCGAAAGCGTTATACTTACCGCTGACATAAGAGAAAAAAGCAACGCTTGCACTGTTGTCACTGACCTACCCCACAGAGCTCACTGGCGGAATAAAAATGCATCGACCGCCGAAAACGTTTGCTCGCCGCTTTGACTGAAAAAGGCAACAACAATGCTAGCACACGATCGCAAACAACCGCACAAATAGTACAACCGTAGTGGATGTCTTCCACTACCGAAGAAAGGGGGGAGTGTGAGGAACCATATAGCTGTGACAAATAAATGTACATAAATATACATTTATACTATATGCGCCCCTCAAAGTAAGTGCAACGACGACAATTGGATCTTGCGTCGCGTCAGATTAATTCGTCGATGATGAACTCGACCGCAAAGCGATCACTCCCGGAAGCGTATGCAAGCACTACAAGAAGAACCAAATGAACAACATACACCACAACTAGCCTCCGTCAGCGGTATTTCTACTAGAGGGCAGCAACCTCAGCGGTGAGGCCACCGCTGACCTAATTTCATGGAGACCAGCAACCTCAGCGGTGAGGCAACCGATGACCTAATTTCATCAAAGTGCAGCGATCGCAAAAAGGTCGACATAAAATGCTAAATACGCTATGCGACCTCAGGGAGAGGTGACCGCAGCTCTATTTCCATAGAGTGCAGCGATCGCAAAAAGGCCGTGGAAACCTGTCAAAGATCACGCCACCCCAGCGACCAGGCATATAAAAAGGGCGTCGCAGCCAACGAGAGAGAGTCAGTCAGCAAGTACGAAAGCTACGAAACGGTGAGACTGCGGAATCTACGAGGGAAGCATTCCGAGAAGTCAGATGGGACCAAGGCCAGGTGAAACTACTGTTCAAACGCCAATTATGCATAAGTGCAATTATATCCAATAAACCATAATTTTTATATATTCCAAATAACGTATCGTTAATTATCGCATCGCAATCAGATATAAATTTGTTGCTCGAACCCATAGCTCGACTGAGTTTAGCCCAGCTAAAACCAACCGATCTAAAAAGGTTCTTTACAATGTACATTTTATTTTCACATATATGTATGTTGCTTTTTTCTTCTTTTCTTTTTTTGTTTTAGTTTGTATGGTTTGATGGAGCATGAGAAAACAAATATGTTAGGCTGCCATGAGGACAGTGCTGAGGCCAGAATTTTACATCGGCTTTCCTCCACTCCCTTGGAGATTCCTATCCTTGGTGTTTGGCGTCTTCGGTCCAGATGTTAGGCGTCCGCCCATACACAAGATACTCGCCTAGCAAGAAACCATGTGCCGGTACACTTCTTTGCAGCTGCGCTCAATGATTTCAATCAAATCCACTTTAAGCCGTGGATGGCTTCAAAATATGCGGAGTTGTTTTTCCCTCTTGCCAAATTATATGTTAGATTTAGAATTTTAAATTGGCGGGAATTTGACGCGTCTTATTGCTCTGGGACATCGAACAGAAAAGGCGGAAGCCAGAGCTAAGAAGCAGAAGCTTCTCTTTAGCACAGCTGTTAACAGCTGCTGATTTTTCTTTTCGCACAGCTGACCTTTGGGTGCGAGTCCGAAAATTTCAAATGTAATTCTAAATTTGCATTCAAATGGAGTCTGGGACCATTACACTTCCTAAGCCAAGAAAAATGTCAATTAATGTTAAAACACAAAAATGCACTCGCTGTTTGTACGGGCGCTGTGCTGTCAATAAGGCTTCCCAAGCCAAGGAAAACACAACACTGAACACTGTTTGTTGTGAGTTGCCTTCTCATCCTTTTTGCCAATGGCATGTCAACCAGCAACGCAATTTGGAGAGTGATCCTTGGCAGAATTCGCAAGTAGGAACTTCCATTCTGCAATTATTACATCAAAACATGTTGCTAGTTAATGAAATAGGTAAGAAGATGGACACACTGCTCAATGTATTGCAGTTGTTTGTCTCCAATCAGCAGCTCACGTCAAACATGTGTTCGCCATCAAGTAACATAACTAGCATTGCTAATGACTGCTGCAATGTCTAGCCTGTTCAGGTATCCTTGGATTTCACCTACAGCTGACGGCCGTCTGTCTTAATTGCAGCTGACTTTTTTGTGCGTTTGCACATCTCTCTGTAATGACGCAACTGACGAGACTATTTTGTACCCAACCGCTTCTTCAACGGCAACATATCCATGTACTTTAGACCCTAGCTATCCTTGATGTTACGTGCAGTAATTCATCTTTAAGAAGTTAGTACACACAACATTTTAGCCATTAAATACTCTGCTCACTCTGTTACGTCTAGTTTGAACAATGGTACTCTCATTTTGTTATCTTAACACTGTTACACTTCTTGCAGAGTTGCATTTCACTAATTTACTCTGTTACACTGTTCACAGCGTTGCAATTTACACCTTATGTTATTATAAATGGGGAGAACCAGCACTGCGACCTATAAAGTCTATTGTGACCCCTTTCTGAGCCTACAGCTCTTCCATCAACCCCAGGTCCTGCACGAATGTCAGGATCTTTGTTGGGTTGAGGGTTTCTATGTCCTTTGGACTCAGGACATGCTTCCCTAGGATGGTGCTTCTCTTTCTAATCAAGGCGACGCATTCTGCTAGAATGTGTAGTGAGGATTCCTCATCATCTCCACAAAACCTTTATACCTCGCTACTGTAAATCCCCATTTTGGTTAGGTGACTTCTCAGTCTACAATGTCCTGTCAGTAGACCGGTGAGTATTCTGAGTCTGTTCCTTCCCATGGGTATTATGTGCTTAAATCGTTGCCGATTGTAGCCACCTAGGAGACTTCTTGCTTGTCGGAGTCCTGGTGTCTCTGCCCAGCTCCGTACCCGCATCTGTCTTTCTTCATCCCTGATTTGGAGCCGCAGTGGCGTGAGCTCCATTAAGGCTTCCTATGCCATTGTAGGGCAGGTGCGCATTGCCCCTGTCATACATACGCAGGCTATTCTTTGCAGTTTTGTCAACTGTTTCTGCACGGTTATTAGCCGCGCCCTATCCCCCATGCTATTACTCCATAGATTAGCATGGGCCTTACTACTATTAGGTATAGCCGTCTTATTATCTTTCGTGATGTACCCACGATTTGCCGGCTATGTTGCGACATGCATATAGTGCTCTGGCGCACTTTGATATGACATTGTCTACATGGGTGCCAAAGTTTAATTTGCTATCAAATGTGACTCCGAGGTATTTTACCTCTTTACTTGTTTCAACTAGGCTACCTAATAGCCTTATTTGCCTCATTCTCTATAACTTATAACGTCTAGTGAAGGTGACTATGACCGTTTTTGTGGGGTTTAGGCTGAGTCCACCCTCCTCACACCAGTCGCTCGTTATTTGCAACCCTAACTGGACTATGTCAGAGAGTGTTTCTTTAAAGAGTCTGGTGCCTGCTGATTGTGCCCATGCTGTGCAATGGGCACCCTTCTTGGTGTTGGAGTGGGTCGGTGTGGAGGATGAACTACCACATACGATGACCTCCCCCAGTCTAGGGCTCGGTCCTCCATTCATCTTGCGACTTCGTTTGCAGGGAGATCCTGCGGAACAGTTATATTTTTTTTATGCATGTTATGCCCACGATTTGCAGAGAAATTATGGTCCACCCGGGCAGAGATCTGCGATAGCCGGGTAAGGCTGATTAGAACAGACGGTCGCCATCTGCCTGAGCTCACCGTTAAGAACTGGGCTATTTGATAGTCCGGGCCCAAGTTGACTCTCGGCACGGTCCGATTGACACCTTAGTCCGGCCCGGAGCGAGATGTGTGGGGATAGGATGGAGGTAGGTATTAGTTATAGGAGTTTGGAGGATTGTGTGAGGCTATGTTTTGAGAGGCGGCAACACAAGCGCCCTGTCGGTACGATTAATAATAATCGTTCCCGCTGTTTGGCCGGAACTGCTTATTCACGGATACATTTGCCACGCTATTCGCAGCTAACCTCCCCAAAGGGAGGCCGTTCGCTATCCGCAACCTGCGACCCGCCTGGTGGCCTCAGCTCAGCCCCATCCGAACCATCCCACAATTTCTTCAGACCAAGGTACACCTTATGTTATGTTATTAATATTTATATGTTGCTAACTTACATATATATTATGTAACAATACAATTTGCATAAGATTTATTGTTTAATTGGTTGTTCTTAATTTTCAACACTAATAGCACTAACAGCCAAATCAATCATACATTTAAATAGCTTGCTTCTGCTGCCAATTAATTAACGACAAAAGTTAAGTAAAGCTAGTCGTTGCAACCAGACTATGAGTTAAGTGTATTTACACTCTTAATATTACTAGATGTATTCATATTTTTATGTTAACTATAATGGAATAAGTAGATAGAAAGAAAATGAAAAAAATTATATATTCAATTAAATGCATTCAACTGAACAACTAACATCCCAGCAGTCTGCAATCAAACAAAAATGTTGCCCTACACATGCAACATGTACGCAGACAACATGTTTGCAGGCAGCAGCTAAAGACCTGGCCAAGACAAACATTGCAGGAAAACGAGGCAGCCTGAGTTTCATACGTTCAGTAAGTTTGGCTGCCAAAATAATCGCTGACACATTGCCAACGCTAAAGAATGAGTTGCCAAAAACTGTAAAACGTGGGCCAATTACTTCAACTGAAGCTGCCAATTAGCTACAAAAGCAGTTGACTTTTAGCTGCAATTAATCTACTAACTTAAGTCGACTTGGCGGAACTTAGCAATCACAATCTCTACAATTACCTATGCTCTTTGATATGTCTGAGAATTAAATGCGAAAAATCGCAATATATATAAAATATATATCTTTTTATTGTGCATCAGAGGACAGAGCTCGACTTGTACATATTCTTAATACAATAAGATGATTCAAGAATATTTTTTTATTTCATATTTGGCAAAACTTCGTTGGTTATATGTAGTTTAGTTTAAGTAGGTATGGCTTAAACTGAAATTGACAGATAAAGTAAAGGATTTTCAAATATATATAATATATATAATTCATTCACAAGCGTCGACATTGCTCCACTGATTTTATATTTCTTATACAATTGTTTTATACCAAAAATCGACCTTTACGTACATTTTTTCAAAAATGAGCCAAATGTGGATAAAGTACGCGTATTACTCTGAAGAAACCAGCACCGAGGAAGCCATCAAGATTTCCCCCAATTGCCTTAAGTGGCAGACGCTTTGCTGGTTCGTCCTCCAGGCGTATGTTATATATAATAATTTAGCAGTGTACCAGGGTGCAATATTTTTTATCATATTCTCTATGATGCAAAAGCTGCGAGCTGCGGCTAAGTGATAAGTGATAAGAAAATAGTTTTTTGATTGTGAGCAGTTCAAAATTTACAGCGCGTAACACAGTTGGAATCAAAGCTCAAAGTAGCGGAAGCGAAAATAGTGCAGCGGATTTTGAGACTGCTCCAAATCTTGAAATCCAAAACAAAACTATGTTTTACATTATGCACTTACCTCAGTCGCAGCTATCAACTTTTGCATCATGGAAAATCTGAGACGCATCGATGAGCCGCTATCCCGCACAAATATTCATCTGCCGCAGCCGTGATACACTGCTAACAGTTGGCTGTATCATGATGGAATACGATTAGCGGCACTGGTGCCGAGGACGAACCAGCAAAGCGTCTGCCACTTAAGGCAACTGGGGGACATCTTGATGAGCTTCCTCGGTGCTGGTTTCTTCAGAGTAATACACCGTACTTTATCCACATTTGGCTCATTTTTGAAAAAATGTATGTAAAAGACGATTTTTGGTATAAAACAATTGTAAAGAAATATAAAATCAGTGGAGCAATGTCGACGCTTGTGAATGAATTATATGTATTATATATATTTGAAAATCCTTTACTTTATCTGTCAATTTCAGTTTAAGCCATACCTACTTAAACTAAACTATATAACCAACGAAGTTTTGCCAAATATGAAATAAAAAAATATTCTTGAATCATCTTATTGTATTAAGATTATGTACAAGTCGAGCTCTCTCCTCTGATGCACAATAAATAGATATATATTTTATATATATTGCAATTTTTCGCATTTAATTCTCAGACATATCAAAGAGCATAGGTAATTGTAGAGATTGTGATTGCTATATTCCGCCAAGTCGACTTAAGTTAGTAGATTAATTGCAGCTAAAAGTCAACTGCATTCGTTGCTAATTGGCAGCTTCAGTTGAAGTAATTGGCACAGTAGTAGGGAACTGGGGATTCTATGACAGGAAGTCGTAAATCTTTTTGTTGACAGCTCTTGAGTTTTAATTGGCTAATTATAGCACTTAATTTATTCCTTTTTGGGTGGGGGATGACAGGTGTGTGACCTTTTTTTTTTTTTTAGAAAATTTAGTGGTTTTGGATCACGTACGTGACATTAATGATCGAAGGATCTAGATTTATGGATGACCCTTTTTTTCATTGTGGGTTGGTGTCAGGTGGAGGATCACTCCCGCACTTACGCGTGCGTACGTGATTGAGTTTTCTTAAGGAGGAGATTGTGAGCAAGGAGTGTAACCTGTAACCTGTATGCTAGAATGTAGTGGAAGATCGGTTGACAGATAGCACACAGGTGTGCAGGAATTAGTTTTGTTTTGTTTTGATTTTTTTTAAGGGAGGGTTCATTAATCAGTGGAAAATTATTTTTGCTTCTCTTTTTTCACCTTCATTGTCATTGGTTAGAACTCGCAGGACACCTCCCACCTGAGTGGGTATTATTGACATGAAGTGTTGATAAGCAGGTACTTCGCACTTATGTTTGACACGTGCTGCTACCTTTGTGTGTGTTTTGTTTTCGGTTCTCTCCCTCTTTTTACTATGCGTCCTGGTTGAGTGACCCTCCTTATGATGATTTTATTAGAATTTGTAAATAAATGCACTCGGTGTAGAGTTTAAAATGTTTAAATAAAAGAATTTTTTTTTTGTTTACGTTTTCATACTAAAATTTATTTATTCTTATTGTTATAGTTTAATTTTAAAGATAAATGTATATATTAAAATGTATTATTATTATTAATATCCATATTATTGATCCTCTTTGTTAGGTTAGTGTATTGAAATATAAGACGATACAGTTTTCTTTTATATGATACAAAGTAGTTGCAAGCACATGCATCAACTCCTTCTGTTGCAGCATTCGAGGACCATGAGCACACCGTCAAGTGCTTTCCATATTTTGATTGAACAAGACTATAGTTTTCATACTCTAAGAAATATTCTCGGTATTCCTCCATCAGTTTAGCGTGCTCAGGAAAAAGCACATCCTCAAACTCCTTAAGGAAATTATCAATTTTCCTCACATTTGTTTTGAATCCAAAATTCGTAATTATTCCCATAACGTTGTTTATTCTTCAAAAGCAGAAATGCAACCAAAGAATTATTTTACTATATTTTTAAAGAGTCTATACTTGTGTCACTTTCTTTTGTAATACTTGTCTATACCGGTTTACATCTTTTTCTTTTCCCATCTTTCTTGAAATTTCAAAACATAAACGAGTTAGGTCAATTTCTGCTTCATGTCCATAAGATGCACCTAAATCTAAAAGTTGTACTTCATATTTTCCCATCTTTTAACATTTAGGGATAATGTAATTGTTATATAAGTATATAATCCAACATAAGAATGATGTTAAAAATATCTCTAATCTTATGAAGGCTCTCCATGACTCACTATAAAATTCAATTTTATTACGATATTGATTTAAAATTAATATGCATTGCTTATCCGAATTTCTAATTTTAAAATGACACTTTATGGTTTCAATCATGGGATGATCCATTAATGTATCAGGCATCAAGAAGTCAAACTGCTCAAGCCTTAACTGGATATATTCCTTAAATGTTAATAATTGAAGCCATTCCTCTTTTTCAAATCCAATGAAATTGCGCTTATGTTGCTGCATCCAAACCATTGGTGTAAATCGTCTCGTTGTTGAAAAGCCACACTTTAATTTTAATTGTAGATTAACAAAATACTCAAATCCAAAAATGATTTCATGATCTTGTATTTTTCTCGAATTTCTAGATTTTCTTAGCTGAAGTGTCTCCATATTGATTGAAAAGTTGTCTCAAACAAACTAAAGAGTCTAGATCATGATTCTCAGTACATTATTTACATTAAACACAAAATGATTAAGTTGGACAGAAGCTCATGATTCTTCTAGACTTCCAGTATATGTATATTGGAAATGAGAGACAAATTTTTATAAAAGAATTGGCCTTTATGCAAGCAGGATCAACTATTCCGAACTTTTACCACTTCAAGCCTCCCTATGATATAAAAGAGCTGGATGAAATAACTAGAAAAACCATAAAAATAACTAAACAGTATGTTGATGCATTGGATTGGAGTGATGGAGAGATTTCTTATTTAAGCCTTGGTGATATATTAAGTCCATTAAATATTTTCGCTTCAGTTATTGTACGAGGTAGAGCTAAGAAAGAGTTTTTAACTAAATATTTAACTACAAGAATAATTGATTTAGAACTAGATCAAAGTTTAAGTCAGTTTCAAAACTTTTTTACAAATTGTAGAATACATAGGAAAATATCAAACCATTGTGCTCTAAGCAATTTATTTAAACTCTTTTTAATCTTAGAAAGCTCTAATTTTAGAATATATGGAAATTAAAGTCTGTTCACACCATTATGTTTCTAAATAATAATAAACACATTTAATCATAAATTTGGAATTTTTTTCTTTATTCATTTTACCCATTGGATCTACAATGCACTTAGATTAAAGTGTATAAGGAAATCTAATACAACTCGAGAGTTTCTTAAGGCACATACACCTTTATTTGAATATGACCCACAGTCGGAGAAAACATTAAATTTTAGCTCATCTAATCGTGGACATCCAAATTCTTCAATGTTCATTACACACGTCCTTAGATACTTTTCAAGAAACTTTTTCTTTATATTTTCCTTCGTGATTACTCTCATATTATTAACAAGCTCACTAAGATAATTTCTGACTTCTAAAAAGCTTTCATTTCCATCATTCCAACAGAGATTGTTGGAATTGTGTTGATTTCTAGTTAACCATATTGCCGTTTTACGGGCCTTCTTAGTTAATCTGAGAAAATCATATGGTGGTTTTATAAGGTAATGAACGTCTTGGTAATATCCATTCTTAAAAACTAGGGCAATTTCTTTTAATATAAAATAGTTGTTATTTCCATAAAATCCTTGAATGTCAACAACTACTTGATTCTCCATCAAATTTATTTAAACAATGCGCTGAACTAATCCCGTTAATGGTGAATACTCAACTAACCGATCATGCATAAGTAGACAATATACTTTAGTGTTTCTCTCACTGGCACTATCCAACTTGATGGAAACTCTGATATCGATCTGACCAGTTTTTACAGTCTCATTCTGATGCGTTAGATCAATAACCACAATTGGTGCTTTTTCTTTGAATTCCTTAGGTGTTAACAACGGTTCAGACTGCTTCATATAGTAACTTGCTTGAAAATTTGTATACATATCGAACAAACTTGCAAATCGATTACGATTAAAATTTATATTCATATCATCATAGGGATATGTCTCAGTTTTATTTAGTTTCAATTTATTTTAAAGGCTATTATAGCAAAACTAGGGCGTTCTCTATTGGCTGCAAGCTTTACATTCCATACATGGTGAGTACCCTCTGCTAGTGTTGGATTGAGGTAACAATCCCAACTGCGGAATGCTAGTGGTAGTGAGTCTCCATTTTTTGTTATGTTTAACATTAGTAATTTCTTCTCATCACTGAGAGTAATATGTGGTACTTTCCATGTAATATCAGATATATTTAATTTATGCTCATTACTTTAAGACTTTGTTAAAGTCTTCACAAAATCCAAGCAAGTTTTTAAGAGGAATAGAGAAATTAAAATATCCGTCATTTGCCAGTTGTTTTTCGTTTCCATTAAACCAACCAGAATTTTCAAGCATGCGACTTTCAGGCTTATTCAAGGAAATATAGTTTTTTAAGGTGGTTAAAGTACCAACAGACCTAGTTCGATCAATTTCAATTCCATTCAACTCATATCGTACAATTGTTTTTTAGTTCACCACCTTAACTAAGCGTGTTGTTAGCCAAAGAAATCGAGCCCTCAATATTAATAAAACTCTCGCTATGGACTACATATAAGTCCTGATTTTGGATTGTGATTCTAACTTCATCATTACTCTGTAACGAACCTTTCTTCTTCTTTCGGCCGGGCTTAACCTCAGCTGTGGGTCCGTGCAACAAATTTTATTTTGTGCGAAGCGGACAATTGAAGCAGCGTTTATATATATTAGTAGACTTGGTGTCCCTCGCCGGTATTCTCGAGGTTCAACAGCCGTCCACTGAAGCCCCTGGTCGGTTTCGACGAGCGATCTTGTTCTCAACGAGTTGGCTTCAGGCACTCCATTCAACGGCTAAGCGAGTTTAAGGCTCCCACCTGTGTGACAGCTGCACACGTAAGGCCCTCCGGCTACCGCCAGGATTTCGCACGTACTCGCGTTGTCAGGGCACAGGGTTTGCCGCACGTCGCTAGGCTCTTGCGAGTTTCGCCGTTGCCACAACTCAAGCGTGGCAATGATTCACTCTTCTTACCCGACTTCAGGACCTCAATGTCCCGCGTTATCCCTCGGTTGGTGGCGACGATTCCCTCTATGTTCCCTCGGCGTCGAGTCCCTCGTTGTTCCCTGGGCGTCGTCTCTGGATTTTATTCACTATGTATTGCCCGTCGGCGTCGTCTCTGGATTTTTATTCACTGTGTATTGCACTTTTCACTTGTTGACCGACTGCGCTTTTTCTTGTTGACCGACTGACCGCGTTTTGTGCTGCGACGCACTTCTTATTGTCCTCCTCGCAGCCTTTTGTCGCGACTGTATTAAAGATCACGCGATCGGCGTGGGGGCGTGATCTTTTGAAATTTTCCACTCTGTTCTGCTGGCGTCAGCCAATGTCTGTCGTTAGTGTGAGTATGGATGGCGATATTGCGCTCGCCAAACTCCTCACACTATAACGGCGCTTGTCCTGTATGACGCGCGCCAGACACGCTCACATTGCTGACCCCCGGCAGTTGAAAGAAAGAGGGCGAAAAAGAGCGAATTCGCCGCAACTGCCATGAGGGCCGGATTTCGGTCTGATATGCAGTTACTGTGAGGGTCGCATATAGCATAAATGTATATTCTATATACATTTATTTGCCACGGCTATATGGCTCCTCACAACTCTTAAATGATTGGAGATAGGGAGAGTAGCTTTGATATTCTTTTTTGATTATACTCTCATCCGAATAGGGTTTCTTTCGAACAGTTAACAAATTAGTCATTGTTCTCTTATTTTTAGACTCAATGACTTTAAAAACAATTTGTTCTCGGTTGTAAGTGTTCTCCTTAACGATCTTCTTTCTTCTGTAGTATAACTCAAAGTGTTTGATTGTGGAGGATAACATACATTTTTATTATAAATAATCATTTTTGATATCTTAAATGTAAGCGAAGTGTAACACTTTCATAACGTAAATTAACTAAATGACCGTCCTGATCAATAATCCGTATTATTAATGAGTACTCTCTCGTGTTCACTGGGAAATAAATAAGATTGTGGGGCTTCTCACTCATTTTATAGCCTGGAGGGACATTTAAAGCAAACTCATGCAACACATGGCTTAATTCTGCATTAACATACGATCCGCTTACAATATTACATTCTATCCGAATTGTATTTACTTTTAAAATATCCACAGGCTGGTCTGAAATGTGAATAAAATTCGGGTTTAATATCTTCTTATTAATCCCGAATAATATGACAAATTGTATTCCATTTATTAAAATATATAGCTTGTTCATTAGTTGAAATTATTACTTGAAGCGTATTGTTGTTACTTTCGATAATAGGATGTTTCAATTTATCTGATTCTTTTTCCTCCATTTTCTCAATAATAATATTACTTATATCACTAAGCTCGTATGATCCAACAGGTATCTCAAAAACATGTTCTCCAATATGAAATAAATTATTATCATAATCAACATTTGGAATTGAGTTATACATGTGGAAATCAATGAGTGCACACTCATAATTTCCCTCCAATTCTATGGGTGGATGATAGTTTGCCATTAAAATTGAGCTGTTGCCCGTCAAAGTAAGAGTTGTTGTCATTCCGATTGATTATATTCAAGTGAAATAATAATTACATTTCCTTATATTATAACTCAAATTATAATAAAATCAGCGAATCTTCGTCTATAGCAACCATTTTCTAGAGCATCATCTTTACTTATTTAATATTACATGGAAAGTACCACATATTACTCTCAGTGATGAGAAGAAATTACTAATGTTAAACATAACAAAAAATGGAGACTCACTATCACTAGCATTCCGCAGTTGGGATTGTTACCTCAATCCAACACTAGCAGAGAGTACTCATCATGTATGGAATGTAAAGCTTGCAGCCAATAGAGAACGCCCTCGTTTTGCTATAATAGCCTTTAAACTAGATAATAAATTGATTCAAAATCATTTGCAAAACTTGAAAGTGTACTTGAACTCTGAGACGTATCCCTATGATGATATGAATATAAATTTTAATCGTGATCGATTTGCAAGTTTGTTCGATATGTATACAAATTTTCAAGCAAGTTACTATATGAAGCAGTCTGAACCGTTGTTAACACCTAAGGAATTCAAAATAAAAAGCACCAATTGTTGTTATAGATATAACACATCAGAATGAGAGTGTAAGAACTGGTCCGATTGATATCAGAGTTTCCATCGAGTTGGATAGTGCCAGTGAGAGAAACACTAAAGTATATTGTCTACTTATGCATGATCGGTTAGTTGAGTATTCACCATTAACGGGATTAGTTCAGCGCATTGTTTAAATAAATTTGATGGAGAATCAAGTAGTTGTTGACATTCAAGGATTTTATGGAAATAACAACTATTTTATATTAAAAGAAATTGCCCTAGAATGGATATTACCAAGACGTTCATTACCTTATAAAACCACCATATGATTTTCTCAGATTAACTAAGAAGGCCCGTAAAACGGCAATAGAAATCAACACAATTTTTGTTGAAATGATGGAAATGAAAGCTTTTAAAAGTCGGAAATTATCTACGTGAGCATTTTAATAATATGAGAGTAATCACGAAGGGAGATATAAAGAAAAAGTTTCTTGAAAAGTATCTAATGACGTGTGTAATGAACATTGAAGAATTTGAGTCCACGATTAGATGATCTAAAATTTAATGTTTTCTCCGACTGTGGGTCACATTCAAATAAAGGTGTATGTGCATTAAGAAACGCTCGAGTTGTATTAATTATTAATTATTAATTTATAATTAAATGTGTTTATTATTATTTAGAAACATAATGGTGTGAACAGAATTTAATTTCCATATATTCTAAAATTAGAGTTTTCTAAGATTAAAAAGAGTTTAAATAAATTGCTTAGAGCACAATGGTTTGATATTTTCCTATGTATTCTACAATTTGTAAAAAAGTTTGGAAAGTGTTTTAAACTTCTGGTTTGTGACTGTTATTTCGTTAATGTATGATGGCGTTAATTTTATTATGGAAATTACAAAAGAATTTAACAAAAAAATATATATATATAGTGACATATCCAGATCATGCAGATCTCTCATGTCCACACTCACTCCAACAACGCCAACGCCAACGCCACATAAACAATGCCAACGCATGCAACCACGCCAACGCCTGCCGCCACATAAACATAAACAGTAGCATACATAACGCCACGCGCAGATCCCTTTCGCAACATCAGCAAATTTCATCAATAACAAACCCAACTGAAGCCAGCGATCATAACGCCAAACGCCTTCACCAGAATTTCTAACAATAACAAACCCCACTGGAGCCAGCGATCATAACGCCAAACGCCTTCGTCAGCAGAGTCTAACATAAGCAACTTTTCTTTAAACAAAAACCCTTCATAAGCCAATCTTGAAATAAGACGCAAATGCGAGCTTTCTTTATCGATTAAGCCAGTAGCATAAGTAGAGTTACATTTTGTACACCAAACTGAACAGACGTGTTTTGATGAATAAAGAATTATATTTTTTTTAATCAAATACCGTAATCAGACATTCAATTATATATATTTATTAAATAATTTTTTATTGATATAGAATTTGTTTTTTTTTTCAATTCATCTCGCTGCATAATTATCTCGGGCGGTTGTACATAATTTACAACTTTGTCACAGGGACGAAAAAAATTAATGGGTGAAAACTTCACAGCCACCTTGGATCAAAAGCTGTTGTCCCTGTCACAGAGATCAAGAAAAAATAAACGGTTTAGATTCACTTACATGATTATCCAGCTGTGAAAGGCCTTTCAACGTTGATCTCAATTCGCATTGATAGGTATGCAACACTTTCTCATTACTTATTTCTTTGTCACTACACAACATACCCTCAACCATGCAGGGATACCATGATGAGATTTCAGGAGTGACCTTGGTTTTCACATTTTTAAATACGAGTATATATATTTTTCTTTCTTTTTTCTTTTCTTTTCTTCCTTCCTTTACTTCTTTCGTTCAAATATTGTATTGTAAGAAAAAAAGAAGGAAAAACACGAACCAATAAAAAAATGTATTATACTTTTAGGTGCCAACAATTTCTTTTTTTTAGTTCAAAAACAATTATTATTCTTTTTTTTCTTGTTTTTGTTTCTTTGTTTTGTGTTAGTAACTATGTTTATTTGTTTCAAGATAAAATTTTACTCTAGCGCACTTGTCACTTTTTAGGGGGTTTGGCTTAATATGTTTTTTTGCTTTTGTTTTTTTTTTTGTTTGTCGCGTACTTAAACTTAACCAATAAAAATAATAAAGAAAATCAGATCACTTAAAAAAATATTATGGGTTATGGTTGCTGCACTGCACGTCTTTTCTTTTCTTGGTGATGAGGGGGTGGGGGTAAAGGTGCTCCAAAGGACGACACGTGTGGCCTTTGATGACGGATGATGGATGAATTTTAAAAAATTGTAGGTTAGGCAGCACTGCCCTGATTTTTTTCCGATGAGAAGAGGGGGATGAAGGTGCTCCAATTAACACGTGTAGCCTCCAGGCGATGTTGATGGATGAGGTTATCTCGGGGATTTGACCGGCGATCCGCAACGGCGCTCGAGAGTCTTTATTTATGTTCTTTTATTTTGCACGAAACAAAGCGGGTGTTCATTTGCATTCATAAGTTTTTTTTTTCTTTTCTTTCACGGTGTGGGCACGAGCGGTGTACGGTCTCGGCTGACTTCCAAAAATAATAAGCGGCGGTCTGCAGTAGCGTGATCGACTGGTGAAAACTAAGAGAGCTTTCCCAGAGTGCAGCTCGGCTTAAATAGGGTAGAAGAGCAAAAGCTCTGGTATTCAGCACTTTTCAGCTGCTATCCACTGCTCTTTTATCCTGAACTGCGCTTTTATTCTGAACTGCGCTTTTGAGAGCTTCCGTAAAGTATGGTTGGTTAGTTGACAAAAAAAAAACATACAAAAACATCATTGCCTACTTTTAAAACCGACTACGCTATCTACCACTACATTTGAATAGTCGTTTATATCGCCCCGCTAGCCTGCGATATAAACTAAACTCAATCTTTCAGTCACCGACCGTTACAGCTTGAGCAGTTTGACTTCTTGATGCATGATAAATTAATGGATCATCCCAAGATTGAAACCATAAAGTGTCATTTTAAAATTAGAAAATCGGATAAGCAATGCGTATTAATTTTAAATCAATATGGTAATAAAATTGAATTTGATAGTGAGTCATGGAGAGCCTTCATAAGATTAGTGATATTTTTAACATCATTCTTATGTTGGATTATATACTTATATAACAATTACATTATCCCTAAATGTTAAAAGATGGGAAAATATGAAGTACAACTTTTAGATTTAGGTGCATCTTATGGACATGAAGCAGAAATTGACATAACTCGTTTATATTTTGAAATTTCAAGAAAGATGGGAAAAGAAAAAGATGTAAGCCGGTATAGACAAGTATTACAAAAGAAAGTGACACAAGTATAGGCTCTTTAAAAATAAAGTAAAATAATTCTTTGGTTGCATTTCTGCTTTTGAAGAATAAACAACGTTATGGGAATAATTACGAATTTTGGATTTAAAACAAATGTGAGGAAAATTGATGATTTCCTCAAGGAGTTTGAGGATGTGCTTTTTCCTGAGCACGCTAAACTGATGGAGGAATACCGAGAATATTTCTTAGAGTATGAAAACTATCGTCTTGTTCAATCAAAATATGGAAAGCACTTGACGGTGTACTCATAGTCCTCGAATGCTGCAACAGAAGGAGTTGATACATGTGCTTGCCACTACTTTGTATTATATAAAAGAAAACTGGATCGTCTTAAATTTCAATATACTAACCTAACAAAGAGGGTCAATAATATGGATATAAATAATAATACATTTTAATATATACATTTATCTTTAAAATTAAACTATAACAATAAGAATAAATAAATTATATTATGAAAACGTAAACAAAAAAAAAAATTCCGTTATTTAAACATTTTAAACTCTACACCGAGTTCATTTATTTTCAAATTCTAATAAAATCATCATAAGGAGGGTCACTCAACCAGGACGCATAGTAAAAAGAGGGAGAGAACCGAAAACATATACACACAAAAGGTAGCAGCACGTGTCAAACATAAGTGCGAAGTACCTGCTTATCAACACTTCATGTCAATAATACCCACTCAGGTGGGAGGTGTCCTGCGAGTTCTAACCAATGACAATGAAGGTGAAAAAAGAGAAGCAACAATAATTTTCCATTGATCAATGAACCCACCCTTAAAAAAATAAAAACAAAACAAAACAAGTTCCTGCACACCTGTGTGCTATCTGTCAACCGATCTTCCACTACATTCTAGCATACAGGTTACAGGTTACACTCCTTGCTCACAATCTCCTCCTTAAGAAAACTCAATCACGTACGCACGCGTAAGTGCGGGAGTGATCCTCCACCTGACACCAACCCACAATAAAAAAGGGTCATCCATAAATCTAGATCCTTCGATCATTAATGTCACGTACGTGATCCAAAACCACTAAATTTTCTAAAAAAAAAAAGGTCACACACCTGTCATCCCCCACCCAAAAAGGAATAAATTAAGTGCTATAATTAGCCAATTAAAACTCAAGAGCTGTCAACAAAAAAGATTTACGACTTCCTGTCATAGAATCCCCAGTTCCCTACTACTGTGGGCCAATTACTTCAACTGAAGCTGCCAATTAGCAACGAATGCAGTTGACTTTTAGCTGCAATTAATCTACTAACTTAAGTCGACTTGGCGGAACTTAGCAATCACAATCTCTACAATTACCTATGCTCTTTGATATGTCTGAGAATTAAATGCAAAAAATTGCAATATATATAAAATATATATCTATTTATTGTGCATCAGAGGAGAGAGCTCGACTTGTACATAATCTTAATACAATAAGATGATTCAAGAATATTTTTTTATTTCATATTTGGCAAAACTTCGTTGGTTATATGTAGTTTAGTTTAAGTAGGTATGGCTTAAACTGAAATTGACAGATAAAGTAAAGGATTTTCAAATATATATAATATATATAATTCATTCACAAGCGTCGACATTCGCTACTGATTTTATATTTCTTTACAATTGTTTTATACCAAAAATCGTCCTTTACGTACATTTTTTCAAAAATGAGCCAAATGTGGATAAAGTACGGGTATTACTCTGAAGAAACCAGCACCGAGGAAGCCATCAAGATGTCCCCCAGTTGCCTTAAGTGGCAGACGCTTTGCTGGTTCGTCCTCAAGGCGTATGTTATATATAAGAATTTAGCAGTGTACCAGGGGGCAATATTTTTTATCATATTCTCTATGTTCATGCTCTTAAACATTTGTTTGATGCAAAAGTTGAAAGCTGCGACTGAGGTAAGTGATAATGATAAGAAAATAGTTTTTTGGTTGTGAGCAGTTCAAAATTTACAGCGCGTAACACAGTTGGAATCAAAGCTCAAAGTAGCGGAAGCGAAAATAGTAGAAAATAGAAAGACTGAATTATTCAATATTCTTTATTAAAAATGAAACATCGGTTTGCTGTGCTCTGCTGGTGTCTTGGCGTTTGTAGTTGTGTCGCTGTAGCTGCTGTCGCTGTAAGGCCCCGTTATAATATGCCGACTCGGCATCTGCAATCCGTTAGGTCAATTGTGATCCGACAGGGTACTTGCAGTCCGTTAGGGCATTCTGGCGACTAGGAGTAAGTTTTGTCGCTGAAGCTGTTGTCGCTGTTATTGCATTTGCAATCCGTTAGGTCATTCTCAACTTGCAGTCCGTTAGGGCATTCTGGCGCCTAGGCAGAAATATTCTTTAGTTGTGTCTCGGCATTTGCAATCTGTTAGGTTATTTGCAATCTGACGCGCCATTTGCAGTCCGTTAGGGTATTTGGGTGATTAGGCAGAAATATTCTTAACTCCTCCCCCTTTAAACGCGGACGTCCTCGGACACGAAGAAGAATCTTGTTTAATGGTATGCTGTTGCTGGATGCTGCTGTTGTTTAATAGTGTGCGTATGGATCGTGCAGCGATTGTTGTTGTTGCAACTGTTGTTGCTGCTGCCTGTGATTATTGCTATGTTGTTGTGTTTGTTGTTGTTGCAATTGCTGCTGCTGCTGCAGTTGTGGTTGTTGTTGGTTGTGTTGTTGTTGATGGTGTTGGTGTTGATATGTGGGCGTTATGGCCGCCGTGTTGTATTACTGGTGTTGTATGGTTAGCGGTGGCAGAGTTTGTTGCTAGGGCACATAGTGTTGTTGTTGTTGACGATGCGTGTTATCGGTGCTTAGATCTATTAACCTAGTTTTTGAACAGATACTTTTGTCGTTGAGTGTCGCAATTTTCTTGAATTCAAATAAAAAAATTCTTTGTTTACATTTGATTATTAACTTATCTATTTGGTTGTCTTTTTTATAGGTACTAGTGCACATTTTGTTTGATGGAGTGTTAATGATATGTGTTGTTTTTGAAAGATGTGAAATATAATATTGAGTGTACGAAAATTCTTTAAATATTAATACTTGCAGTTGTTTGTTGTGGTTTTTTTTTTCTCTCGTTTTACATTTTTTATTTTTTCGTTTTTATTTATACATTTTTGCAATTTTGTTTATTTTTTGTTTTATTTATATTTTATTTATTTTTGAGTGTAAGTAGTGCATGTTGGTAAAAATATCATGTTTTTAAATTAATTTTGTGAATTATCCTGCCACCTCGTGTTTTTATTGTGCTATTTCTATTTTCTTCCACGATTTCTTTTTTATATTTCGGAGTTAGTTTTGAACCTAGTCTTTTATCAATTTTGCAGTAAACTATATCTCCTTTCTCATACTGTTTTATTTTTTTTTCTTGCTATTATGATATTTTAAATCATTGGCTTGTTTATGTTTTACCTTATCTCTGACTTTGTTTCTATTTTTCTCAATATCTTGGGGTTTACTGGTGTCTCGGGTTCCAAAAAATATGTCTATTGGTTTTTCATTCACGGTGGAATGTATGGATTGGTTGTATAGCTGAATAGATTTGAATATTAAGTCTTCAAAGTTCGATATTCTCTCATCCTTCTTAACACATCTCATTATTTCGGTTAGTGTTGAATGAAATCTTTCAACTTGTCCGTTACTGGTTGAGTTGTATGGCGGTGTCGTGTAGACTTTTGCCTTTAATTGGTCTTCCAATAAGAATTTTATGGATGCGGAGTTCAAAGCTCTTTCGTTGACCATAACAACCAGTTTGGGCATACCGAAAGCTATCATTATTTCGTGGAGTGGGTGTTTTATATCTTCCGTTGCTTTTGAATTTAAAATTTTTATTTGTGCGTATTTGGAAAATTTATCTACTGCAGTTAAAGTCATATTTTTCTCTGTAGTGTATAAATCGATATGGATAATTTGACCTGGATAGGATGGAATCGGTGTTGGTTGTAATTCTCCCTTTTGTGGGTGCCTATCGTACTTGCTTTCTTTGCAAGTCTCGCTAGATTTCGTTATACTTTAAATTTTTTTGTTAAATTAGGGAAGAAAAAGTTGTTAAGTATTTGAATTTTATTTTCTACTGCATTCCTATGAGCTCTGGTGTGTTCTTTTGTTATAATTTCTATTTGTTCGTTTTCGTTGGTGATATCTTGAACTTATTTTTGAGTGTACCTGGCTTTGTAATTCCTGAAATGGGAAGGGTAAATGTTTTGGATTTTTGCCATAATATTTTCTGTAGCGAATAATCCATTGACAATTTTTGGGTTTCGCCGTTTTTTTAGGATACTTACTAAGTCGTCTTCTGAGTAATGTGGTTTTGTAACTATGTGTCTATGATAAGTAGGAAAAGGTGATTTGAATTCGTATGTTTCTGTTTCTGATGTCAACAGAAAAATTTGGTTTTTAAAGAAGTTAATGGGGACTTCCATCACTGGTATAAGGTTGTGTGACGAACTGTCGTCATTTTGTACTGTTGACGTTGATGTGGATGTGGTATTTATCTCAGTTTTTGCGGGATTTCTGGATAAAGCGTCTGCAACAACGTTCGAAGTTCCTGGTTTATATCTTAATTCGTGACTAGGTAATGAGTAAGGTGAACTGGGAGTGAACTGAGGACGAGGTACATACGTATTCGGAGAGAGTAATAGGTCTATCCTCTTGTTCGAGAACTGCTCCGATGGCGAAATTTGATGCATCGGTTGTTAAGTGAAATTCTTTTCCAAAATTGGGGTAAGCTAATACCACATCGTTCGAGCTGAGCGTGCTCTTGATTTTATAGAACGCTTTAATTGCATTATTGTCGAGTGTCACTTCGGTTTTATGGGAAAGATTCTTTGAGAGTCTGCCATTTTCTCGTCTTAAAAGAGTTGTGAGAGGTTTTGCTAGTTTAGCGTAATCGCGGATGAACCTTCTGTAATAACTTGACAAACCCAGGAAAGAACGTAACTTTGAGGCTTTTGGGTGTTGGGAAGTTTTTTATTGCTCTCACTTTTTCATCATTGGTTTTAATACTATCTGCTGAAATAGTGAAACCTAGGAAATCGACTTCGGTCTTGAAAAACTCGCATTTGTCGATTTGAATTTTCATGTTTGCTTTATCTAAGGTCGTGAAGACCATATTTAGATGTTTAGCGTGTTCGTCCTCGGATTTGCTGAAGATGATGATATCGACGATATAGACATAGCAGATGTTTCCAACGTGATCCCTTAAGATGTCGTCTAATGCTCGTTGGAATATCGATGGCGAATTCTTTAAACCAAACGGAAGTCTGGTGAATTCATACTTTCCGCCATTAACTGCGAATGCAGTTTTTCTATGTCTTTTGTTACGGCAATGTATATTGTTGTCTGATAAGTCATATTTGGTCGGGTGTATGGTAAAGTTTAGGGTCGAAATTTTTCCATTGTCCGTAATTATTGGCTTGTGGTGGTTTGCCTATCTGGCGTACTGGAATATAGTTTCTGGGTGGTAAGGGTGGAATTTGTTGTTTTATTTTAGGTATAAAGGCATTTCTGTGCTCTTGGTTTTCCACCAGGTTGCATAGGTGTAAAGCATGACTAAGATCTCTTGGCTCTTTGATTGCTAAGAGTCTTGGTAAGTCTCCGTTTAGACCTCTCACTCTCTCACTAACTACCTCAGGTGCGTCTTCTTGCACGCTTATTTGGTTGAGGATCAGAGAGAGTTGGTGGTATACCATTTGATAAAATTCTTGCACAGACAGACGTCCTTGAGTTAAGGAAAACATTTGATATTCGAGAGCTTTTAAATCTCTCCTATCAGCGTAATGTTCGGTGAGACACTTGGAGATGGCTTTACAGTTCATGGGAGTGTTATAGGATTCGAGCACTGCATTGTGAGGAGCCATATAGCATTGGCAATTAAATGTATGTAAATATACATTTATGCTATATGCGCCCCTCACAGTAACTGCACATCAGATCGAAATCCGACTCTGATTGCAGTTGCGGCGAATTCGCTCTCTTTCGCCCTCTCTCTTTCATGCGCAGGTTGTCAGCCATATAAGCGTGTCTGACACACATGTCCGTTAGGACATATGCCGTTATAGTGTGAGGAGTTTGGCTAGTGCAATATCGCCATCCATACTCGCACTAACGGCAGACATGGGCTGGCGCCAGCGAAAAGGTAGTGGAAAATTACCAAAGATCACGCCACCGAGGCGATCACGTGATCTTTGGTACATTCGCGACAAACGCTGCCGAAACTAGAAGACAGTCAGTGAAAAACTAAAAGTGAAAATAAGCAGAAACTCTGCTCAAGCGGACACAGAAGTGCGAAATCGACAAGCGCATCGAAGTATCAGCACCACGCCAAGGATCATCAACCCGCCGAAGGACACAGGACATTGGAGTCCTGAAATCGGGTGAGAAGTGCAATCCTTGCCACGCTTGAGCGTAGCGACAGGCAAACCCGTGCCTGGGTAAAAACAAGTGTGCGAAACCTGTGGTTAGACAGCGCGGGTACGAGCGTCTCCTGGTGAATAACCAGAGTGCCGTACTGTGTCGCTGTCGGGCAGGCGAGCCACTAATTTACCTAGCTGGTGCGTGAAGTGTCTGAAGCGAAACTCTCGCGAACAGGTGCACGCTTCAAAGCTGACCAGGGGCTTCAGTGGACCGTCGTCACCCCGCGGTACCAACACAAATCTGTCCGAGCGAAGAATAAAAATAAAGAAAACCATTGTGCAATAATATATCAAATACGTGTTATCAATTAGCGCAAACGCAACCAAATTATAAATTTGTTGCACGGACCCACAGCTCGACTGAGTTTAGCCCGGCAGAGCAAAACGGTCCGTTACAGCATCTGCTTCTCCTATTATTTTATTGCGAATTACTAAAGTCACTAAGTAGTATTTGTAAGTTTCTTCTTGACCATTATAAATTTCCATTATACTGTCCACATTTTTTTTCCAAGAACCGAATGCTGTTCGGTCTCCTGAAAAATCTTTAATCAGACGTGTTATTTCGGGAACTTTTTCTTGTTCCTCTCCTGATCTTGGATGAGTAAACGGGATATTGCATAGAAGCTCGTTGTCTTCACTAACTATTGCTTGTCGGATTATTTCGCCTCCTTGGAGCATTTTCTTTATTAGTGAAACTATTGCATCTTTAAGAGATGAGCTTGTACTTATTTGAATATTTTCCTGAGCACTGGTGCCAGTTGTTCCTAGTCTCATGTTGGCTAGAAATTCAGATAATTCTTTTGCTTGTATATTGCTTGAATTTGGACCAACTTTTCTCATATATATATTTTTTTTAAATTAACTGTTTCACCACTGAGGAGCGATGGGGAAATATTTTTATAGAAGTTAAATGATTATTCAAAATTTTCTTTTTATGATTAACTCTAATTTCCTTCTATTTTTTCTTAATATTTTCTTTTGATGTTAATTCATTGTTCTGTTTGAATTTTAAATTTTTTCTTAACAGAAAATTTTTCTTTTCAAAAATTTGTTTCTTATTTTCTATTTTTGTTTCTCAAAAATTTTTTCTTTCAAAAATTTGTTTCTTATTTTCTATTTTCTGTTTCTCAAAAATTTTTTCTTTCAAAAATTTGTTTCTCTATTTTCTATTTTTTGTTCTCAAAAATATATTTGTTTCTTATTTTCTATTATGATAATATAAACATCACCCCGGCGAATCTCCCGCGACGATCCTTTGGAATTTATCCTTTTTGTCCCACGACGATTTTGAGTCGAAATGGGTGACTCGTGTTCCTCTGGACAACTTAGCTCGCGGTACCCTGCGGACGGACACTACAGGGTTGTCGGCGGTATTTTTTTTTGGCACCGATACGCAGTTTTACACTTCGAAATTAATCGTGTTCTTATCTGCGGCTACTTGAGGCGCTTTTGATAGAAACGTGCAGTTTGTGTTCGCATCTGCGGCTACTTGAGGCGCTTTTGATTTGAACGTGTTCGCATCAGCGGCTACTTGAGGCACTTTTGATTTGAACGTGGCACTGATAGAAACGTGCAGTTTGTGTTCGCATCTGCGGCTACTTGAGGCGCTTTTGATTTGAACGTGTTCGCATCAGCGGCTACTTGAGGCACTTTTGATTTGAACGTGGCACTGATCGTGTTCGCATCTGCGGCTACTTGAGGCAC
>JAWNNC010000127.1:0-11178 GCA_035043275.1 Drosophila tanythrix
TGAGTGTGGACATGAGAGATCTGCGTGATCTGGATATGTCACTATATATATATATATTTTTTTTATTCAGGTGTATAAGTGTGAGTCCAATTTTTGGAGTCACGCTTATCTTCCCCTCTTAATTTAGGGGATTTGGGGACTCACCCGGCTCCAGCCAGTGTGGCTTTAAGTCGCTCACGTGCGCCGTTTTTATCCGCCTGAATGCTGCGCTCTTCCGTTTGCAGATCAACGGGGATGTGAAGTTCACGATTTTGTATGGTCAGTCGGTCGTTACGTCCCTCGTCGGCTTCCGGGTCGCAACTTTGCCTATCTCTTTGGCCGGTGATGTTCTGTCATGGATGCTGCCAAATCCGAAATCCGCGTGCTATAGGGAGTCTGGCTTGGTGAGTGTCCACCCACTCTCCAAATTGCCGACGCATGGCGTCCAGATTCCCACTCATCTCCACATCGAATTCGCACGTATTTTAGCACTTCCTCCTTCTTGAGGTTATGTTGCTATATATACATCACGCGTGTGTCACTTTGTCCGCTACCACCAACGTTGGGCGCCAGTTGTAACGAACCTTTCTTCTTTCGGCCGGGCTTAACCTCAGCTGAGCTGTGGGTCAGCGGCCAACATTGCTGACCACCTGCCGTTGAAAGAGAGACGGCGAAAAAGAGCGAATTCGCCGCAACTGCAATCAGGACCGGATTTCGATCTGATAGGCAGTTACCTGAGGGGCGCATATAGCATAAATGTATATTCTATATACATTTATTTGCCACGGCTATATGGCTCCTCACAGTACCATTTCAGAGCCATTCCCTGCAGTAGTTCAGGCATGGCTCTGGGAACCAGATTCAGGTTGAGGCCATACGTATCGCCTTACCGCTCGACTTGCTTCAAAAATTCTAACGGCTTCGTTTGTTGTTTGTTGTTTCGCTACCCTCGGGTATTCTTGGGACATAGTCGGCGCCGTTTGTTCGCTTGTGGACTCTCTCCTTTTTGGCTGTGGTGTGGATGCTGCCCATATTGTCTGGTGATTGCGAGCTGCTGCGCTGGTTGCCGATATGCTCAAATGCGCGAAATCAATGTTCATCGCTTCTCTTGGATCTGCAACTTGTTCGCTTTCCCTCGCAGGTGAACATCTGCCATGATTTGCCGCCAATCCCTGTATCCTTGTGCTGTGTGGAAGTCCGGATTCGTGAGTGTCCACCCGCTCTCCGTATTGCCGACGTATCATATCCAGTGTTCCGCTAAGCTCCACCTGGAATTCTGCCCCGTACCTCAGCACTTCCTCCTTTTTTAGGTTATAAACCTACGCACGAACCATTTTTTTTTTATATATAATGTGTGTTATTAATTATCGCAACCACCAAAGTTGGGCGCCAGTTGTAACGGACCTTTTGTTTGCCGGGCTAAAACTCAGCCAAGCTGTGTGTTCGTGCAACAAATTTGTATTTGATTGCGATGCGACAACTAACAATATGTTTATTATATTACATGTTCTAATGAGGGTTTTATTTGGTGCCACTATTTTAGCTGTACAATTTCACTTATGGATGCACACTTTGATGTTAACAGCAGTCTACTGAAACCGTTAGTCAGATTTGAAAAGTGCTCCTGTTCGCGAGAGTTTGCTTCAAGCACTTCGCGCACCAGCTAGGCAAGTTTGTGACTTTCGCCTGCCCGACAGCGACACCATACGGCACACCGGTTGCTCACCAGGATACGCTCTTACACGCGCTGTCTAAACACAGGTTTAGTCTCACTTGTTTCGCTGGGTTTTGCGGATTCCGCCTGTTGCCACAACTCAAGCGTGGCAAGGATTCACACTGCTCACTAGATTTCAGGACCTCAATGTCCTGCGTTGTCTTTCGGGCTGGCTGCGTCGAGTCCTTCGAAGCTCCTTGTTTGTGTATCGTCCTTTTGGATACGCACGTTCGCACTTATGTGGTTCACTTTCTTATCGTGTTTGTACTGAACTTTTGACGGCCTGAGCGCTCGGAGCGAGCATCAGAGCCTGAGTGTCCTGAGCGAGAGACCGACTGTGTGCAGCGACGTCCTTTTTATAGGCCTGCGTCGCAGCGTTTTGTCGCGACTGTACCAAAGATCACGTGATTGCCTTGGTGGCATGATCTTTGGTAATTTTCCAATGCCCTTTTGCTGGCGCCAGCCCATGTCTACCGTTATGGCTGACAACCTGCGTGAGAAGGAGAGAGGCCGAAAGAGAGCGAATTCGCCGCAACTGCAATCAGGGCCGGATTTCGGTCTGATATGCAGTTACTGTGAGGGGCGCATATAGCATAAATGTATATTCTATATAATTGAATGTCTGATTACGGTATTTGATTTTTAAAAAATATAATTCTTTATTCATCAAAACGCGTCTGTTCAGTTTGGTGTACCAAATGTAACTCTATTTATGCTAGTTGTTTAATCTGTAAGGAAACCTCGCATTTGCCTGCGGTGCGATGAAGCGGGGCCTAGCGATCTTTCGGTGCGGTGAAGCTTGGCCTTACACAATTTCTGCGTGGTGAAACGGAGCCTTGCGCTATTTCTGCGTGGTGAAGCGGAGCCTTGCGCCGCGAACTTGTACGGTGTAACGGGGCCTTGACATCTGAATATGTCACTATATACATTTATTTGCCACGGCTATATGGCTCCTCACAGTACCATTTCAGAGCCATTCCCTGCAGTAGTTCAGGCATGGCTCTGGGAACCAGATTCAGGTTGAGGCCATACGTATCGCCTTACCGCTCGACTTGCTTCAAAAATTCTAACGGCTTCGTTTGTTGTTTGTTGTTTCGCTACCCTCGGGTATTCTTGGGACATAGTCGGCGCCGTTTGTTCGCTTGTGGACTCTCTCCTTTTTGGCTGTGGTGTGGATGCTGCCCATATTGTCTGGTGATTGCGCGCTGCTGCGCTGGTTGCCGATATGCTCAAATGCGCGAAATCAATGTTCATCGCTTCTCTTGGATCTGCAACTTGTTCGCTTTCCCTCGCAGGTGAACATCTGCCATGATTTGCCGCCAATTCCTGTATCCTTGTGCTGTGTGGAAGTCCGGATTCGTGAGTGTCCACCCGCTCTCCGAATTGCCGTCGCATCATATCCAGTGTTCCGCTAAGCTCCACCTGGAAATCTGCCCCGTACCTCAGCACTTCCTCCTTTTTTAGGTTATAAACCTACGCACGAACCATTTTTTTTATATATATAATGTGTGTTATTAATTATCGCAACCACCAAAGTTGGGCGCCAGTTGTAACGGACCTTTTGTTTGCCGGGCTAAAACTCAGCCGAGCTGTGTGTTCGTGCAACAAATTTGTATTTGATTGCAATGCGACAACTAACAATACGTTTATTATATTACATATTCTAATGAGGGTTTTATTTGGTGCCACTATTTTAGCTGTACAATTTCACTTATGGATGCACACTTTGATGTTAACAGCAGTCCACTGAAACCATTAGTCAGATTTGAAAAGTGCTCCTGTTCGCGAGAGTTTGCTTCAAGCACTTCGCGCACCAGCTAGGCAAGTTTGTGACTTTCGCCTGCCCGACAGCGACACCATACGGCACACCGGTTGCTCACCAGGATACGCTTTTACACGCGCTGTCTAAACACAGGTTTAGTCTCACTTGTTTCGCTGGGTTTTGCGGATTCCGCCTGTTGCCACAACTCAAGCGTGGCAAGGATTCACACTTCTCACTAGATTTCAGGACCTCAATGTCCTGCGTTGTCTTTCGGGCTGGCTGCGTCGAGTCTTTCGAAGCTCCTTGTTTGTGTATCGTCCTTTTGGATACGCACGTTCGCACTTATGTGGTTCACTTTCTTATATTTGACTAGCGTTTATTTCGTGACTTCCCCGTAGACTTAGTTCATGGGTTTCGCACTTCTCGTGTTTGTACTGAACTTTTGACGGCCTGAGCGCTCGGAGCGAGCATCTGAGCCTGAGTGTCCTGAGCGAGAGACCGACTGTGTGCAGCGACGTCCTTTTTATAGGCCTGCGTCGCAGCGTTTTGTCGCGACTGTACCAAAGATCACGTGATTGCCTTGGTGGCATGATCTTTGGTAATTTTCCAATGCCCTTTTGCTGGCGCCAGCCCATGTCTACCGTTATGGCTGACAACCTGCGTGAGAAGGAGAGAGGCCGAAAGAGAGCGAATTCGCCGCAACTGCAATCAGGGCCGGATTTCGGTCTGATATACAGTTACTGTGAGTGGCGCATATAGCATAAATGTATATTTTATATACATTTATTTGCCGAGGCTATATGGCTCCTCACACTCTTTCGGTTACTCAGAAATATCAAATCGCATCTCTACATCTTCCGCAATATCTTTAAAGAAATCATTAGTCTCAATAGAATATATGAATGAGTCTGTATCCATATAATTTAATGAAACTTTCTCTTGGAATTTAGGCTTCATGTAATCATAATGAAAATCATACATTTGCAATTTTGTTAATCAACATTATTTAGAGGATTTGATTTTGAAACGCATACATATCTTCACAAAATTGGACAGAACTATGGAAACTGGCCTTTGCAACAAGGGCTCGAGCACCCAGCCTATTTAAATTTGTGGTCTCCCACGATGTGACCAATTTAATATCATTGCGTTTTTCAACATTTTCCATCGTCTTTCCATAGACTGCATTATTTAATAATTTGAAAAAGTCCTTGGTTGTTCATCTTCACTTTTGATTTTACAATGAGGCTGCGTGCATGCTTGTGCTTCCTTATATACCCTTTTGTGTGGGTGTGTGCGCTCGTGTCCTTCTCTCTCTCGGGTTGGGTCGCCGTTCTATTTACCGGTGCCCGCCTGCACACCAGTGTGTGTGGCTAACCAACGGTGTCCTTGTATGCATGCACCTGCACTACGGCTAAACAACGGTGCATGGTTCTGTTGGTCACACACCCGCACCAGTGCAGTTGCTATCGGATTTATTTTGGTTTTGCACACGCCTCGACACTAGTGTGACAAAATGCTGTTGTCGCTGCGATTGCGCTCTCGCTAATACGAGCATTATTGTTGCTCGCGACTGTACCAAACGTTATCAGTGGCCGCTGACGCGTTCTCGATAATACGAACATTGTTGTTGTTCGCGACTGTACCCCAGATCACGTGATCGTCTAAACGATCGGCAAAACGTTTTCGGCGGACGCTACGATTACGCTCTCGGGCGTGCGAGCATTGTTGTTGTTCGCGACTGTACCACAGATCGCGTGATCGTCTAAACGATGGGCAAAACGTTTTTCGGCGGACGCTACGATTACGCTCTCGGGCTTGCGAGCATTGTTGTTGTTCGCGACTATGCAAAGATCACGTGATCGCCTTGGTGGCGTGATCTTTTGTACTTTTCCACCGCAATTGGAGTGGCGTGTTCTTCTGTGAACATTCGCCGCGTTCAGGGCTGTTCACCTATTTTATACCCGCCTTAGGGCTCCAATTAATATTTATATTTATTTTTGTTATTCTCCTTATTGTTTTTGTTTTATTTATATGTATATATATATATATGTATTTATTATTATTTTTTTCTTATATATATACATTTATACATTTATACATTTATTTGCCACAGCTATATGGCTCCTCACACTCCCCCCTTCCTTCAGTAGTGGAAAATTTCCCCTCTTCAGCGGTGACGATCGGTGTTTTGTCCCTTTGCTCTGGGTCTTCGAGCTGGTACACCCGTGCCCCGTGCGCCGCCGACACTAGCGCCGGCCGTCGCACCATAGTAGTCGGGATGTCCGTCTGCTGGGACCCGGGTGGTTGTCTATTTCTTCCGTGACCCTCCTAGGCCACTCCGCGGTTGGCAATTCCCTTCATTCCGCGTTTGCGTCGAGAGTGGGCTGTTTCCACCGCACCTTTTCTCGGGCGACTGGAGCGTTGTCTCCGGGCACGCTGTCTGTTGTTGGGTTATCAGTTCGGTGTACACCGGCGGTGGTGGTGGTGGTGGTGATGTGTCTTGCCGCCTAGTGCCCGGCCTTGGCACCGGTTGTTGCACCGGCCGTATCGTGGGTGCTTCCTCTACCAACTGCCATTCGGGTGGCAATCGCACGTCTTCCTGCCATTTGTACACCACGGTGACGGTGTGCGTCCACTGCCCGGCGTCAAAAGTACGCTTGTACTCCCGGATTCGTTTTAGCTGCGGCTTCGCGGGGCGTGGACACTCGTCCTCCTCGTCCGACGAGATGATGATGAACTCGTCGGTCCGCCCCCGGGGGTCGAAGGGCATCGTCTCTTCGTCGTCCGGGTTTGGTGGCTCCGGCGCCATGATGCTTTGGCCTGAGTCAGTTCCCAGTAGACTTCTTCTTCGTGCTGGATTCCAGCTCTGCCGGAGCCTTGCACCGGGATTTGGGGCCGACCGGCGTTTGTCACTGGCGGCCGCGTTATTGCATCCGTTATCAGTCATGTCGCTTTTGATTATGAGGCTGCGCGCGTGCCTGCATATTTGTTAAATATTTTCCCGCCGGTGACCGTCTTCGCCAGTGTGCGTGGCTAACCAACGGTGCATTGTTGGTCACTCACTTCTCTCTCTTTTCTTGTGTGCACGCCTCTACACTAGTGCAAGCATTGCTATTGCCTGCATGGCTTTGCATATGCACTTGCACTAGTGTGCGTGACTAACTAACGGCGCCTGCGCCTAGTTTCTTATCAGTGCAGGTGTTGTTATTGTTTGCGACGAACAACTTTTTCGGCTGTGGTTATTCTTGTGCTCTCGTTTGCGCAAGCATTGTTGTGGCCGAATTCCGTCACAGCGACGAGCGAACGTTTTCGGCGGCCGCTGCACTTCGCTCTCAACAGTGCGAGCGTTTGTTGCAATTGGAGTGGCATGTTCTTCTCTGAACATTCGCCGCGCTCCGGCTACTTACCTTTTGGACCCGCTTAGGGCTCAGTTAATGTTTATATTTATGTTCATTATTCTTTTTATATTTAGGTGTATACGACCTTTGTATACCCTTTTTTATTCTTACCCTTTCCTGTTGGGCGTTTATTTTAATTTCTCCTTGTATATTCTTTTATTTCTTTATATATAGGTGTATTTTTTTGTATACCCTCCCTTTCTATTTTTTTTTTATTCTTACCCTTTCCTGTTGGGTGCTTATTTTATTATTTATGTATATATATATATATATTTCTTCTTATTCTTTCTATATTTAGGTGTATACTACCTTTGTATACCCTTTTTTTATTATTCTTACCCTTTCCTGTTGGGCGTTTATTTTATTATATATATTTCTTCTCTTTTTTTTGTATTTAGGTGTATACGACCTTTGTATACCCTTTTTGTTATTCTTACCCTTTCCTGTTGGGCGTATATTTTATTATATATATATATATATATATTTTTTTATTCAGGTGTATAAGTGTGAGTTAAATTTTTGGAGTCACGCTTATCTTCCCCCTCTTAATTTAGGGGATTTGGTGACTCACCCGGCTCCAGCCAGTGTGGCTTTAAGTCGCTCACGTGCGCCGTTTTTATCCGCCTGACTGCTGCGCTCTTCCGTTTGCAGATCACCGGGGATGTGAAGTTCACGATTTTGTATGGTCAGTCGGTCGTAACGTCCCTCGTCGGCATCCGGGTCGCAACTTTGCCTATCTCTTTGGCCGGTGATGTTCTGTCATGGATGCTGCCAAATCCGCAATCCGCGTGCTATAGGGGAGTCTGGCTTGATGAGTGTCCACCCACTCTCCAAATTGCCGACGCATGGCGTCCAGATTCCCACTCAGCTCCACATCGAATTCGCACGTATTTTAGCACTTCCTACTTCTTGAGGTTATACACCCAAGCACGCACCATTATGTTGCTATATATACATCACGCGTGTGTCACTTTGTCCGCTACCACCAACGTTGGGCGCCAGTTGTAACGAACCTTTCTTCTTTCGGCCGGGCTTAACCTCAGCCGAGCTGTGGGGCAGCGGCTAACATTGCTGACCACCTGCCTTTGAAAGAGAGACGGCGAAAAAGAGCGAATTCGCCGCAACTGCAATCAGGACCGGATTTCGATCTGATATGCAGTTACTGTGAGGGGCGCATATAGCATAAATGTATATTCTATATACATTTATTTGCCACGGCTATATGGCTCCTCACAGTACCATTTCAGAGCCATTCCCTGCAGTAGTTCAGGCATGGCTCTGGGAACCAGATTCAGGTTGAGGCCATACGTATCGCCTTACCGCTCGACTTGCTTCAAAAATTCTAACGGCTTCGTTTGTTGTTTGTTGTTTCGCTACCCTCGGGTATTCTTGGGACATAGTCGGCGCCGTTTGTTCGCTTGTGGACTCTCTCCTTTTTGGCTGTGGTGTGGATGCTGCCCATATTGTCTGGTGATTGCGAGCTGCTGCGCTGGTTGCCGATATGCTCAAATGCGCGAAATCAATGTTCATCGCTTCTCTTGGATCTGCAACTTGTTCGCTTTCCCTCGCAGGTGAACATCTGCCATGATTTGCCGCCAATCCCTGTATCCTTGTGCTGTGTGGAAGTCCGGATTCGTGAGTGTCCACCCGCTCTCCGTATTGCCGACGTATCATATCCAGTGTTCCGCTAAGCTCCACCTGGAATTCTGCCCCGTACCTCAGCACTTCCTCCTTTTTTAGGTTATAAACCTACGCACGAACCATTTTTTTTTTATATATAATGTGTGTTATTAATTATCGCAACCACCAAAGTTGGGCGCCAGTTGTAACGGACCTTTTGTTTGCCGGGCTAAAACTCAGCCGAGCTGTGTGTTCGTGCAACAAATTTGTATTTGATTGCGATGCGACAACTAACAATATGTTTATTATATTACATGTTCTAATGAGGGTTTTATTTGGTGCCACTATTTTAGCTGTACAATTTCACTTATGGATGCACACTTTGATGTTAACAGCAGTCTACTGAAACCGTTAGTCAGATTTGAAAAGTGCTCCTGTTCGCGAGAGTTTGCTTCAAGCACTTCGCGCACCAGCTAGGCAATTTTGTGACTTTCGCCTGCCCGACAGCGACACCATACGGCACACCGGTTGCTCACCAGGATACGCTCTTACACGCGCTGTCTAAACACAGGTTTAGTCTCACTTGTTTCGCTGGGTTTTGCGGATTCCGCCTGTTGCCACAACTCAAGCGTGGCAAGGATTCACACTGCTCACTAGATTTCAGGACCTCAATGTCCTGCGTTGTCTTTCGGGCTGGCTGCGTCGAGTCCTTCGAAGCTCCTTGTTTGTGTATCGTCCTTTTGGATACGCACGTTCGCACTTATGTGGTTCACTTTCTTATCGTGTTTGTACTGAACTTTTGACGGCCTGAGCGCTCGGAGCGAGCATCAGAGCCTGAGTGTCCTGAGCGAGAGACCGACTGTGTGCAGCGACGTCCTTTTTATAGGCCTGCGTCGCAGCGTTTTGTCGCGACTGTACCAAAGATCACGTGATTGCCTTGGTGGCATGATCTTTGGTAATTTTCCAATGCCCTTTTGCTGGCGCCAGCCCATGTCTACCGTTATGGCTGACAACCTGCGTGAGAAGGAGAGAGGCCGAAAGAGAGCGAATTCGCCGCAACTGCAATCAGGGCCGGATTTCGGTCTGATATACAGTTACTGTGAGTGGCGCATATAGCATAAATGTATATTTTATATACATTTATTTGCCGAAGCTATATGGCTCCTCACACTCTTTCGGTTACTCAGAAATATCGAATCGCATCTCTACATCTTCCGCAATATCTTTAAAGAAATCATTAGTCTCAATAGAATATATGAATGAGTCTGTATCCATATAATTCAATGAAACTTTCTCTTGGAATTTAGGCTTCATGTAATCATAATGAAAATCATACATTTGCAATTTTGTTAATCAACATTATTTAGAGGATTTGATTTTGAAACGCATACATATCTTCACAAAATTGGACAGAACTATGGAAACTGGCCTTTGCAACAAGGGCTCGAGCACCCAGCCTATTTAAATTTGTGGTCTCCCACGATGTGACCAATTTAATATCATTGCGTTTTTCAACATTTTCCATCGTCTTTCCATAGACTGCATTATTTAATAATTTGAAAAAGTCCTTGGTTGTTCATCTTCACTTTTGATTTTACAAAGATGCTGCGTGCATGCTTGTGCCTTGTGCGTGCCTCCTTATATACCCTTTTGTGTGGGTGTGTGCGCTCGTGTCCTTCTCTCTCTCGGGTTGGGTCGCCGTTCTATTTACCGGTGCCCGCCTGCACACCAGTGTGTGTGGCTAACCAACGGTGTCCTTGTATGCATGCACCTGCACTAGGGCTAAACAACGGTGCATGGTTTTGTTGGTCACACACCCGCACCAGTGCAGTTGCTATCGGATTTATTTTGGTTTTGCACACGCCTCGACACTAGTGTGACAAAATGCTGTTGTCGCTGCGATTGCGCTCTCGCTAATACGAGCATTGTTGTTGTTCGTGATGAGCGAACGTTTTAGGCGGTCGCTGCACTTGCGCTCTCTGGCGTGCGAGCATTGTGTTGCTCGCGACTGTACCAAACGTTATCAGTGGCCGCCGCCGCTCTCGATAATACGAACATTGTTGTTGTTCGCGACTGTACCCCAGATCACGTGATCGTCTAAACGATCGGCAAAACGTTTTTCGGCGGACGCTACGATTGCGCTCTCGGGCGTGCGAGCATTGTTGTTGTTCGTGACTGTACCCCAGATCACGTGATCGTCTAAACGATGGGCAAAACGTTTTTCGGCGGACGCTACGATTGCGCTCTCGGGCGTGCGAGCATTGTTGTTGTTCGCGACTATACCAAAGATCACGTGATCGCCTTCGTTGGCGTGATCTTTTGTACTCTTCCACCGCAATTGTTGTTTGTTGTTGTTCGCACTGTACCAAAACGTTATCTCGATGGCGTGATTTTTGGTAACTCCTCGACTGCAGTTGGAGTGGCTATGTTCTTCTCTGAACATTCGCCGCGCTCAGGCTGTTTACCTGTTTTGGACCCGCCTTAGGGCTCCAATTAATGTTTATATTTATGTTCATTATTCTTTTTATATTTAGGTGTATACGACCTTTGTATACCCCTTTTTTTATTCTTACCCTTTCCTGTTGGGTGTTTATTTTATTATATATGTATATAATTGAATGTCTGATTACGGTATTTGATTTTTAAAAAATATAATTCTTTATTCATCAAAACGCGTCTGTTCAGTTTGGTGTACCAAATGT
>JAWNNC010000129.1:0-60569 GCA_035043275.1 Drosophila tanythrix
TTTTTTCGGCACCGGTACGCAGTTTTGCACTTCGAAATTAATCGTGTTCTTATCTGCGGCTACTTGAGGCGCTTTTGATTTGAACGTGCAGTTTGTGTTCGCATCTGCGGCTACTTGAGGCGCTTTTGATTTGAACGTGTTCGCATCTGTGGCTACTTGAGGAACTTTTGATTTGAACGTGGCACTGATCGTGTTCGCATCTGCGGCTACTTGAGTCGCTTTTGATTTGAACGTGGCTACTTGAGGCACTTTACTTTTCGATCCTGGCCTATTTGGCTTTCTCGCGAGATTATGTTCGTATATTACCGCTACTTAAAGCGCGTATAACGAGGCGTGGTTTTTTAATTCACTTTTATAACTCGCGATTTGCCTGTGACTGCGACCGGTCCCTGCGGACCGATCTCTGCGGACCGGTCCCTGCTCGGGCGCCAATTAAACTGTTCCTTTAGAGTTTTTGGAAAAAAACACAGAACTGTTTCGTTTGAGTGCTTTATTAGGACTAACTTATTCAATATTCTTTATTAAAAATGTAACATCGGTTTGCTGCGCTCTGCTGGTGTCTTGGCGTTTGTAGTTGTGTCGCTGTGGCTGCTGTCGCTGTAAGGCTCCGTTATAATATGCCGACGCGGCATCTGCAATCCGTTAGGTCAGTTGTGATCCGACAGGGTACTTGCAGTCCGTTAGGGCATTCTGGCGCCTAGGAAGTAAATTGTGTCGCTGAAGCTATTGTCGCTGTTATATGTTGACGCGGCATTTGCAATCCGTTAGGTTATTTGGAATCTGACGCGCCATTTGCAGTCCGTTAGGTTATTGGAATCTGACGCGCCATTTGCAGTCCGTTAGGGTATTTGGGTGATTAGGTAGAAATATTCTTAACTTACATATAAATAAAACAAAAACAATAAGGTGAATAACAAAAATAAATATAAATATTAATTGGAGCCCTAAGGCGGGTCCAAAACAGGTGAACAGCCCCGAATGCGGCGAATGTTCCGAGAAGAACACGCCACTCCAATTGCAGTGGAAAGTTACAGTCGCGAACAACAACAATTCTCGCACGCCAGAGAGCACAATCGTAGCGACCGCCGAAAAACGTTTTGCCCATCGTTTAGACGAAACGGACAACAACAACGCTCGCACTGTTGAGAGCGCAAGTGTAGCGTCCACTGATAACGTTTGGTACACGCGAGCAACAACAATGCTCGCATTGTTGAGAGCGCAGGTGCAGCGGCCACTGATAACGTTCGCTCGTCACGAACAACAACAATGCTCGTAATATCGAGAGCGCAATCACAGCGACCGCCAACAGCATTTTGACACACTAGTGTCAAGGCGTATGCAAAACCAAAATAAAACCGGGAGTAAAAGCGTACTTACGACACCGGGAAATGGAAACACACCGTCAGTTGGCAGGAGGACATCCAAGTGCCACCAGAATTGCAATTGGAAGAGGAGACACCCACGGTCCGGTCCACACAACAACCGGTGCCAAGGCCAGGCACCAGGCGGCAAGAAACGCCACCACCACCACCGCCGGTGTACACCCGACCTATCTCTCACCGCCAGATCTCGTGCCCGGAGACAACTCTCCGGTCGCCGCAAACAACGGTGCAGCGACAACAGGCCAATCCCGACACGGACGCAGGATGGAGGGAATCACCCCCGGCGGAGTGGACTGAGGTGGTCACGGAGCCCATAGACAGACGCCCGGGTCCCAGCGGACAGGCATCCTGGCTAATGTGGCACGCGGGACGCCGCTACAGAATAAAAGAGTCGGTGAGGTATGGGACACGGGTGTTCCAACACCAAGCCCAATAGTAAAAACAGGAAAAGAAATAATAATAGTAATAAGACAAAAAAAAAAAAAATATGTATAATAATAATAAGAAATCATATAACCACAGAACAATAAAACGTTGAGCGGCAGCTCAAAACTATGCGCAGCCACACGCTGACGCATGGAATGGGCAACGAAAACTTTGCCCAGGCGCCGTTGGATAGCCGCGCACACTAGAGTCGAGGTGTGCGCCGGCAAATAGAGCGACGAAGAGATGGACGTCGAGGGCGGCGGAGAGGCGTTGGAGGGCCCCAACACCGCAGTCGCTGAGGATGTGCCATCACAATCGTCGCCGTTGGATAGTGGAAGTCTTCCACTGCCGAAGAAAGGGGAGTGTGAGGAGCCATACAGCCTTGGCAAATAAATGTATATAAAATATACATTTATGCTATATGCGCCCCTCACAGTATATGTATATCAGACCGAAATCCGACCCTGATTGCAGTTGCGGCGAATTCGCTATCTTTCGGCCTCTCTCTTTCGCACGCAGGTTGTCAGCCATATGAGCGTGTCTGACACACATGTCCATCGGGACATGTGCCGTTATAGTGTGAGGAGTTTGGCGAGTGCAAAATCGCCATCCATAATCGCACTAACGGCAGACACTGGGCTGGCGCCAGCAAAATGGCAGTGGAAAATTACCAAAGATCACGCCACCAAGGCGATCACGTGATCTTTGGTACAGTCGCGACAAAAGGCTGCGACGCAGGCCTATAAAAAGGGCGTCGCAGCACACAACGGGCTCTCAGTCGAAAATCAAAAGTCAGTCAGTCAATTTGAAAAGTGATATTAAGCGGAAACTCTGCCCAAAACAAATACAGAAGTGTGAAACCAACAGTGAAAACGCAACAACGTGGAGAAGCGCGATCGTGTGTGGCAAACAGGACGACACACAAGCAAGGAGAGCCGAGGGATCAACTCCACGCCGAAGGACAACGCAGGACATTGGAGTCCTGAAATCGGGTGAGAGGTGGAATCCTTGACACGCTTGAGCGTAGTGACAGGTACACTTTTCGAAGCTGACCAAGGGCTTCAGTGGACCGCCGTTATCAATTATCGCAAATGCAATCAAATATAAATTTGTTGCACGGACCCACAGCTCGACTGAGTTTTAGCCCGGCATAAGCAAAACGGTTCGTTACAGCTTGCGCCCAACTTTTGTGGTTGCGATAATTAATAACACACATATATATTGACAAAAAATGGTTCGCGCGTGGGTTTACAACCTAAAAAAGGATGAAGTGCTGAAGTATGGAGAAGAATTCCAAGTGGAGCTGAGTGGCACACTGGATGTTATGCGTTGACAATTCAACGGCCAAAGAAATCGGTCAAGTTCCGGATGCAAGAGGAGCAACGAACATTGATTTCGTCCAGTTGAGCATACCGGCAATCAGCGCAGCAGCGCGTGCGCTAGTCGCAAGCCACACAATATGGGAAACACCCGCACAACAGCCATTAAGGAGAGTGTCCATAAGCGACCACACGGCGATGACTATGTCTCAAGAATACCCGAGGGTAGCGAAACAAGTTCGGGAGTGGAACTTTCGCTTCGACGGCACCACGGAGCCTTTAGAATTTTTGGAACAATTCGAGTGGTCTGCGGATACGTATGGACTCAACTTGAATCTGGTTCCCAGGGCCATGCCTGAACTACTGCAGGGAATGGCTCTGAAATGGTATGTAGCCAACAATCAACACTGGACGACATGGGTAACATTCGTCCAGAGTTTTCAAGAATACTTCTTGCCGAGGGATTACTTTGAGAACTTGAGGGACGAAGTTACCCACAGACGTCAGGCTATAAGCGAGCCATTTAAAACATACATGGTGGAGATGCAGACGCTAATGCGGCCACTGCAGTATACGGAGGGAAAACAACTGCACAATATATACAACAACAGCCTCCCAGACCTGCGAGCATACGCCAGGCCAGGTCAATTCCAGAACTTGGCGGAATTGATGCACTTGTCAGCCGAATTTGAGGAACTCGAGGTCGACAGGGAGAAGTTGCGACAACAAAGCCGCATAGAGCAGCCAAGTTACAGCACTCCGCAGCGAATGCACAGACAGCCTCAGATTACAACACAGATTACAACAGTCCACAGCGAATGCACACAGAGCCTCAGCAGAGACGCGTGGAGCACACGGATTACAGCACTCCTCAGCGAATGCACATAGAGCCTCAGCAGAGACGCGTGGAGCACACGGACTACAACACTCCACAGCGAATGTACATGGAGCCTCAACAGAGACGCATGGAGCCATCACGCCGACACATGGAACCACCACAGATGCGTCAATACCACCATACAGAGCCAACACCAAGGCACAACAGAACAATATTCATGGCTATAGCGGACAGTGGAGGAACATACAGCCAAGTATACAACGAGAGGGCCGAAGCAGACTCGAGACCTAGACCAGCCACGAGGACGAGACCAAGACCAGCCCAGAGGGCGAGAAGCGACAACACACAAACACATATTAACAACCCACCGATGGCCTGCAGATTTTGCGGCCAGGAGGGACACTGCGCGAGAGAGTGTATGAATCCTATGCTGGATTATTGTTGGACGTGTGGACGTATTGGAGTTCGTACGCCAGTATGTTGTCCGTCAGGAAACGGACATCGAAAGCCCCCAGGCAGGATGGCAGGATGATTCCCCAGGCAACTGTGGAAGACGCAAGGGACCAAGCGAATAAAGACTGCCTCTGGATCCAAAAGATGCGAAGATTATAGGGAGGAATCTGGAAACCGAAGAGCCGTGGAGCACGGTATGTGCGAACTTCGTGGGACCATTGCCGAGGTCCAGCCATGGAAACACGATGCTGCTGGTATTTGTAGACTGCTTCTCGAAGTGGACCGAGATGGTGCCACTTAGAAGCGCTACAACGGCATCGCTGCAAAAGGCCTTCAGGGAGAGGATTCTGGCACGGTTCGGAGTGCCAAAGGTTTTAATAACGGACAACGGCACACAATTTACCAGCAGGGCGTTTAAAAATTTCCTCGAGGAGATGGGAGTTAAACATCAGTTCACTGCGCCGTACACGCCACAGGAAAACCCAACGGAACGAGCTAACCGGACAGTGAAAACAATGATCGCCCAGTTCGCAAAGAACAACCAACGACGCTGGGATGAGGCGTTACCAGAGCTGACACTGGCAGTCAACACCAGCGTCTCGAGCACGACCGGATACAGCGCTGCCTTCATCACACAGAGCCGGGAGCCGAGGCTGCCGAAAGCTTTGTTCGATGAAGTGGCGATCGGTACGTGTCAAGTAAGCCAAACGCCGATCGAAAATGAAAATAAGCTGAAAGACATTTTCGAAATTGTTCGGCGAAGCTTGGAAAAGGTCTCGTTGTTGCAGTGAGTGTGGACATGAGAGAAATGCGTGATCTGGATATGTCACTTCCCCATCCCCTAGAAATTGGCTTGTCCTCAAGCGTTAAGTGTTAAGTGCGTTCCTAAGTCGTTGTTTTTCACTGTTGCTTCGTCTTCATTTTCGATGGTTGGTGTCGTTGCTGCATCATTCTTATATTTGATTATTATTCGTTTTGGTAAATTTTTGCATTTGAACAAAGAATAACTTATTATTACTATTAACAATATTGTCACTAATGTTACAAGGTATGATTAACAGGGTATTGTTAGTTCTTGTATGTACTCGTAAAAGTTCTTTTGTTTGTACGAATGCTAACGGCTCTGTTTTAGTTATATTATTACTTATATAAACGGTTTATTACATTTGGTTCTATGAAATTTATTTCACATATTTTTTTCTTTTTTTAATTTACATTTAACTTTCATTTGTTTCATATAAGTTTTTGTTTATATTTATTTTCTTTTTGAGCTTAGTTTTGTTATTAAAACGATTTACGTAAAACCTGAACACATTTCGTTAGAGGGTGACTGTCTGTTCTCTTTTCTCGTTATGTTTTTTTTCTTTCTATTTTTTCTTCCTTTTTTATAGATTTTTTTTTGTTGCGTTCGTAATTCCATTTGTTTCATAAGTTGCTCTTAATTTTTTTCTTCTATTTTTTCTTCCTTTTTTTATAGTTTTTTTCATTGTTGCGTTCATAATTCCATTTGTTTCATAAGTTGCTCTTAATTTTTTTCTTCTATTTTTTCTTCCTTTTTTTATAGTTTTTTTCTTTGTTGCGTTCGTAATTCCATTTATTTCATATGTTGCTCCTAAAACGTTTGCTGTGTAATATTGATATTTTCCTGACTTATCTAATATTTCGTCCATTACTGGTATGGGATATTTATCGCTAACCGTTTTTTCGTTAGGGCTTCGATAATCTACGACTATTCTGTATTTCTTTTCTCTTGATACATCTTCTTTTATTTGCCTTTCTCATCATAGCTTTGAGGATATTTATAAGGTTTCCTATAACAAGGATCCTCATTTTTTGTATTTGCGAAAGTCAAATTGTCACTCTCTTTATACTGAATATCGCTAAATTCAAACAAATTTTTTGTTAACTTGTATTTTTCGTCCTTATTTAGATGTTCTAATCTAAATTGATTGCCTTCTACTAATTCATTTTCTAGTGCGTATGCCGTATGTATATCTATTGTTAGTGTGGGTCTTTGTATTATTCATCTTTGTTTTCGGTATTGTATTTAAATAAAAATATAAATCATTAAGTTTAACAAATTCGTCTTCGTAGTTGATCTCACTTCTACAATCCTTAAGGAACGTTCGGCCTAAGAGGATGTCATAATTTTTGGAAAAATTATGAATGTAAAACTTCTGATCTGTCGGACAAAGTTTGCTAGGAGCTAATGATATGCTCGTATTTAATTTTATTTCTCCATTTATGGTTTGGCAAGTAGTATTCTCTTTAGAAGTTTTTAAGTTAAAGAAATTTTTATTCATTAAATTTACTGATAAACCTGTATCTATTAAGCATCGCATGTTTTGATTATTCATAACTATTCTTATGAATGGGATTCTGCGTTCATTTCCGAGGCTGGTAGATGAAAATTTTCATTCCAGTCCATTTTCGATTGTCCACAAGTGCTAGGTCGTTGTCTTTTCATGGGTTGGTTAGGTGGTCTATTATTATTACCATCTGATTGATAATTGATAGGGTTTTGCATTCTGCCTTCATTTAATTTTAATTGATATTCATTGTACAATTGTTATTAAGTGTTGGTTCGTTTTCAATATTTTGCTTTCTGTAATTTGTATTATAATTTTGTTGGTTCTGTAATTCAGATTATAATTTTGGTTGTAATTTTGTTGAGGCTTAGAATAATATTTCTTATTATATTTATTGTACTGTGTGTTATTTGTAGGCTTTGTAGGCTTCATATAAACATAGTTCTTGAGCTACTGCTTTTAATTTATCTGTTGTTGATGTATCGTATCTCGCTAACTGCATGTATAATCTGTCTGGTAATCTTTTATGTATTACGTCTTGTAACGGACCGTTTTGCTTCTGCCGTGCTAAAACTCAGTCGAGCTGTGGGTCCGTGCAACGAATATATATTTGGTTGCGTTTGCGACAATTTATAACACGTAGTTGTATATATATATTGGACAATGGTTTCTTTATTAGTTTCTTGGCTTATGCAGATTTATTTATGTACTGCGGCGGTACAATGAAGCCCTTGGTCAGCTTCGAAGAGTGCACCTGTTCGCAAGAGTTTTGCTTCAGACGCCTCGCGCAACAGCTAGGTAAATTCGTGGTTCTGCCTGCCCGACAGCGACACCGTACGGCACTCTAGTTATCCACCAGGATTCGCTCGCACACGCGCTGTCTAAAGACAGGTTACCACTCACTTACTTTCACCTAGATGGCACGGATTTGCCTGTCACTACGCTCAAGCGTGGCAAGGATTCCACCTCTCACCCGATTTCAGGACTCCAATGTCCTGCGTTGTCCTTCGGCGTGGAATTGACCTGGCCTTGCGTATGCTCGCAGGTCTGGGAGGCTGTTATTGTATATCTTGTGCAGTTGTTTTCCCCCGTATACTGCAGTGGACGCATTAGCGTCTGCATCTCTACCATGTATGTTTTAAATGGCTCGTTTATAGCCTGACGTCTGTGGGTAACTTCGTCCCTCAAGTTCTCAAAGTAGTCCCTCGGCAAGAAATATTCTTGAAAACTCTGGACGAATGTTACCCATGTCGTCCAGTGCTGATTGTTGGCTACATACCATTTCAGAGCCATTCCCTGTAGTAGTTCAGGCATGGCTCTGGGAACCAGATTCAAGTTGAGTCCATATGTATCCGCAGACCACTCGACTTGTTCCAAGAATTCTAAAGGCTTCGTGGTGCCGTCGAAGCGAAAGTTCCACTCCCGAATTTGTTTCGCTACCCTCGGGTATTCTTGTGACATAGTCGTCGCCGTGTGGTCGCTTATGGACACTCTCCTTGATGGCTGTGGTGCGGGTGTTCCCCATACTGTGTGGCTGGTGTCTCGCGCGCGCGCTGCTGCGCTGATTGCTGGTATACTCAATTGTACGAAGTCAATGTTCGTTGCTCCTCTTGCGTCCGGAACTTGACCGATTTCTTTGGCCGGTGAATATTTGCCATGAATCGCTGCCAATTCCGCAATCCGCGTGCTGTATGGGAGTCTGGATTCGTGAGTGTCTACCCACTCTCCGAATTGTCGACGCATAACGTCCAGTGTGCCACTCAGCTCCACTTGGAATTCTTCTCCATACTTCAGCACTTCATCCTTTTTTAGGTTGTAAACCCACGAGCGAACCATTTTTTTGTCAATATATATAATGTGTGTTATTAATTATCGCAACCACCAAAGTTGGGCGCCAGTTGTAACGGACCGTTTTGCTTCTGCCGGGCTAAAACTCAGTCGAGCTGTGGGTCCGTGCAACAAATTTATATTTGGTTGCGTTTGCGATAATTGATAACACTGTAACGGACCGTTTTGCTCTGCCGGGCTAAACTCAGTCGAGCTGTGGGTCCGTGCAACAAATTTATAATTTGGTTGCGTTTGTGATAATTGATAACACGTATTTGCATATATTATTGCACAATGGTTTTCTTTATTAGTATTCTTCGCTCGTACAGATTGGTGTTTTGTACCGCGAGGTGACGACGGTCCACTGAAGCCCCTGGTCAGCTTTGAAGCGTGCACCTGTTCGCGAGAGTTTCGCTTCAGACACTTCACGCCCCAGCTAGGTAAATTAGTGGCTCGCCTGCCCGACAGTGACACCGTACGGCACTCTGGTTATTCACCAGGAGTCGCTCGTACGCGCGCTGTCTAATCACAGGTTTCGCACTCACTTGTTTTTACCCAGGCACGGATTTGCCTGTCGCTACGCTCAAGCGTGGCAAGGATTGCACTTCTCACCCGATTTCAGGACTCCAATGTCCTGTGTGTCCTTCGGCGGGTTGGTGGTCCTTCGGCGCGGTGCTGATCCTTCGATGCGGTGCTTGATCTGACGTTTCTGCTTATTATTCACGTTGTCTTAGCTTTCCACTCTGCGTTGATGTCGTCACTTCTGTATATGTTTGGGCAGAGCTTCGTCTATTGCACTTATTAAGTTTATCGACTGAGCGTCACTTTTGAATTTCGACTGACTGAGTCGTCATTTTTAATTTTGGACTGACTGAGATCGTTGTGTGCTGCGACGCCCTTTTTATAGGCCTGCGTCGCAGCCTTTTGTCGCGACTGTACCAAAGATCACGTGATCGCCTCGGTGGCGTGATCTTTGGTAATTTTCCACTACCTTTTCGCTGGCGCCAGCCCATGTCTGCCGTTAGTGCGAGTATGGATGGCGATATTGCACTCGCCAAACTCCTCACACTATAACGGCACATGTCCTAACGGACATGTGTGTCAGACACGCTTATATGGCTGACAACCTGCGCATGAAATAGAGAGGGCGAAAGAGAGCGAATTCGCCGCAACTGCAATCAGGGTCGGATTTCGATCTGATGTGCAGTTACTGTGAGGGGCGCATATAGCATAAATGTATATTTACATACATTTAATTGCCACCGCTATATGACTCCTCACACTCCCCCTTTCTTCGGTAGTGGAAGACTTCCACCCAGCCACAATTCCAAGATATATTTATATATTATTTTTGATTATATTCGTTTACTATTTGTTTGAAGACCCTGGTACCCGCGGTCCCGGGACTCCTTCACGCGGTATCGGCGTCCATCGGATCCAGACTATCCTCGACGTGCGACGACTGATCCCTGGCTGGTTGTCCGCGGCTGCCTCGATTCCCGCCGGCCATGCCGTCGGGGCCAGCTCCCTCCAGCCGGTCTCCGCATCCGGAGGCGACCCTTGCCGCAGTAGCGGGGGTCGCGTTTGTCGGGGCGTCGCTCCGTGGTATGGGGCCTGGCGTGTCGCACCTGGCTGGACATCCTCCTGTGGTGGTGTCGCCATGGGCCTCACCCCCGGCCTTGGCGCTGGTTGCAGTGTGGGCACGTAGATGGGCGGCTCCTCCTCCGTTAGTTGCCACGATGGGTGGGAGGTCGGCGTCCTGCTGCCAGCTGTAGGTCAGCGTGTGCGTCCACTTCCCGGCGTCGAATGTCTGTCCTGTACGCCCGGGTTACCGTCGGTGGGCACCTGCCGCGGGCGTGTCTGCGGTTCGGAGACGCGCGGCCTTTCCTCCTCCTCGTCCGACGAGATGACGATCGGCTCGATCGTTCTGTTCCTGTGCCACGAAGGGCATCGTGTCCGTCCTCGGTGTTTAACGGCGGTTCCGGCGCCGTGTCGGCTTCACCGATGTCCGACTCGTCCGTCGAGATGCTTTGGGGGCTGTCGGCTCGTCCGTTTCGTCGTCCATGCCTGGTGAAGGCCCTGATGACGTGTCGCTTCGTCGACATCTGACTCGGCGTCGACTACTCGGGAGCTGGCTGGTCGAGATCCGAGTAGCCGACCTCGGGGCCATCGTCCCCATGGGGCCCCTCCTCGCCGTCCGTTGTGGTGGCCTCCTCGACATCTGAGAATGGGTCGTAGGGGCCGTTGTCCTCGTCGCCGAAGGGCGAATAGGGGGTCGGCGGCAGCTCGGCGAAACCGCTCGGTGTCGCTGGAGTAGCGGCGCCGCACCGGCCTGACCACCGCTATTGGCCGGTTTCGGGGGCCCCTGCGCCTCTCGATCGTCCTCGCCGTTTCTCTCGTGGTTGGCTGGTTGGTTCTGAGGCCAGCAATCGTCCCGCAACTTTGACCACCCGCACCAGACGCCTCACGCGCAGAACGCGCACTACGCGAACCACGCGGCCGCGTGGTCGCTGTGAACGCCGTCCAGCGCCCATTCGCACGGTCGTGCTAGTTCCGCCTCGGTGCAGAGCTCCAGCGCCGCTGGGTTGCACCCGAGGGTTCAAACCTGACCGGCTGGGACTGCTGGAGGCCGTTTTGCCGCTGTGATGTCATTGATGCCTAATTGCAGCGCCTGATTAGTTCCCTTGATTGCTGGTTGTGAAATTATGCATAATTGCGGCGCATTATCCTCACAGTTGTGTGCGTGTGCTAACGCAACGGTATCCTTGTCTGGTCACACACCCGCACCAGTGCAGTGGCTAATCGGCGGTATCTTTGTCTTTGCACACCTCTCGACACTAGTGTTGCGTGGCTAACCAACGGTATCCTATGCAATTGTTGCTGGATTTTCTCTGTGCCACGCCTCTACACTAGTGTCAAAATGCTGTTGGTTGTCGTTGCGTTTGCGCTCTCCATAGTGCACGCATTGTGTAGCATTTAACCTATAGATGGCGAGCAGGTGTGGGTGTAGCGTTGCAGGAGAGTTGCACGCGCTGGCTCCGGCTGTATGGTCGGTAGGTGGTCGGGGTTAATTCCAGTTCCTGGCGCTACTTGCTCTCTTTGCCTAATAATAATCAAAAGATATCGCGTGCATTGACAGTTCGACCTATTACTGGGAAGGAGGAAGGTAGGAAGGGAGGAAAGAGGAAGTGGACCGATCAAACACACTAAAAAATGGAGGCGACACTCCTCGCCTGTCGTTGTGCGCGCTGGGCTGGTGTTTTCGCCGCAGCAGATGCCCACCCTACCATGATCATCCGGTCCTAACTTTAATACTACGGATGATCCCTAGACAACGACTACTCAAGTCATTCTCTAATTACGGCGCGTTGCATGACTCTCCAATAATAAAATTTTACTTATTCATATTTCACTAATTAACAAATTGGTTTATTTTCATTTTTCTTAAATGTAATTATTATTTTATTTCTTAATTGAATAGTTTATATAATATATATCTATTATTATATAATACTGTTTTTTTTTCTTGGATTGTGTTCTTCATTTATTTATAGATATCTAGGTGTATTTAAAAAAATTCCTTAATTCGAGAAAATATTAACAACCAAAAAAATTATCTAACACAAAAAAATTTTCCATTTTCCTTACTTATTTATATTTATAACTCTAATATTACTATATTCTTTTTTTCTTATTTCATCTTATATTTATCTCTTCATGATGTAAAAATTAAGGTAGATTCATCCATTTACTTGTTTTTATATTCACTTTAAGCTTCACTACAGTAGGCAACTAGGGATTCTTTGACTTAAGGTGCGGCATGCTTTTAAGCTGACTTTAGAATTTTAAGTTTTCCCAAAAGCTCGCTCAGCTTCTGCTCAAGGAACTTAACGGGGAGTTATAAGCTCTTCTCTCTCTTTCTTTTTCTTTGAGAGAGCTTTTTGTTTTCTTCGTCACGTGCTAACTGATTGACATTTTAACCCACTTTAAGTCCAAGAATCCACCGACAATAAAATTTTTAATAAATTCATAATAAAGGAGCAGATGCACTTACTTGTCGAAAATCCACGTCGAAAAGATCTTTTGCGGCGGCGGCTCTGGACTCCTGGCAGGGTTAAGCTTAATATTAAAAGTTTTAGTGCCGGTATCTTTAGCACTGGTGATAGCTTTTTTTTCTTGAGTTATTTGCTCACTTACTATTGATTGCTTAACTAATTTAGTTTATCTACATATGGAATTATATTTGTTTGTGAGTCTAGCAGTCAGCACGTAAACTGACTACTGAATGGATTGTGTGTTTTTAAGGGAGGCAGTCAGCACATAAACTGACTGCTCAAAGGCGTCGCAACTAGTACTTGTAACTAGGTGGACTACGGAGAGTGAGGTCCTTCGTTGCGCACAGTAAGTGCGATGGTAGAAGTGTAGGATGAAGTCAAACTCGCGGAGTTGATGATTAGATTCGAACTGACTGCTCTGACGAGCAGGCCTTTATTTATACATCGTTCTTAAACATAAAAATACATTATGCAGCAGTTTTTAAGTCTAAGTACAAACACAAAAACCTTATGCGGCACTTTCCATAGAGTGCCGCGATCGCAATATATTTCCGCGTGCAGTGACCTAGTTTGATATCTGCAGCGTACGTAAAAATGCACTCAGCTATCAGAGTGCTAGAAATGACATCATAAGCAATATCTGCAGCGTATGCACAAACAGCATATGATTTAATTATTTATTAATTTAAAATGAACCTAAACATTCTCCCGGCCGTTGAATCGGTGATCAACCATCATCTAGATCCAGTGTGAATCGTCTTGGGGATGCTGATGGCTCGGGTGTAGTTGCATCCTCATTCTTTGTAGCTGCTGGTTGCCAGGTCCAAAAGCGTTGCTTCCGTAGGGTATAGGCAAGGAGTACAAGGACAGACGCTACTAAAGCAGCATAAGCGGCGATATGTTGATATTGTATTGGATTTATTTGGTCGGGCAGCTCTTGTTTGTTGAGTGTGTTCAATTTTAGCTGCAAGTCATCCAGTTCCTCATCTTCTTGTACATTGTTCACTGATATGTTGGATTTCGTAAAAGGTCCTTGAATGGTTTTTGGCTTGATGATGTTGCCAAAATGAACATAGCCCGTTCTCACTTGACTTATAACGGTGTTGAACGTACTGATGCTAATTTCTGAGTTGCGTGCTGTACAACCTGATGACAACGTTAGTAGTCCGGTGTCTTTTAGTTGTATAGTAGACGGGGTTCCGTTGCATACGGCTTGTAGTTCCATTGCAGAATGCGTTGCGAAGATCCAATTATTGGGCCGGTGTGTTTTTGACCATACCATTTTGGTTGTTTTATGAGTTACTTGACACGTCGTTGGTGTTTTGTTGTTAAACAGTTGAAACTCACACCGATTGTTAACATTAAACATAGCCTGATGGTCAAAGCATATGTATTCGTCATTCGGTAATGTTCGGCAGCGTTTTAGATCATCTGTTGTGAGTCCCATGAATTGATCATTGTGGTTGTTTACAGCTATAATAGGTGTCTTAAGCTCAAAGAGTCGCCAGCTTGTAGAGTCCCACATTGGAATTGGCACAATATTAAACAGTTCTAATATTGATGTTGACACTAGTGGTAGTTTTAGTCTAAATATTACATGAGCGTCGGTGACTGTGCCTTCTGCTCGCATAATTCTGTACAGATGCATCATGTTAGATGATGTCACTGGTGGCATTTGATCTGGCGGCAAATGATCCCGTATTTGATCCAATTGTTCCTTTAATTGATCGGGAGAAATTAATATTGGGCTTATTGTATGGTGACGAATTCCAGTAAGTACGTCCACTATTTCTGATTGCATGCGTTGAAGGCTGGCTGCCAACAGTGTTAATTGAGCTGTTAATGCCAGGTAAGTCTCCGTGAGACGCTCAATAGTGTATTGTCCTCTGTTTTTGCTAATGATGGCAACTTGTTCTTCAAGTAGTCTTACTCGCTTGTCAGATTCAGATCTTGTCTTCTTGACAATGTTAATGGTCGAATCAAGTATTGAAGTTTGATTCTTCAGTAATGTCAGTAAAAATTCTTCGTTTGTTTTTACCTTCTCTATCACCTTGCTCATTTTATCAGCGTAGTCCGAGTCCAATATTCCGAATAGACTGTTTGCCATGTTACCCACTACATCGAATGGGGACCGGCGATTTCGTGTTCGCTGCATAAGAGAGTTTGTCATTTGTAATTCACGATACACGTGACGAAAGTGCTGATGTATTGAGTCATATGGACATATATGATCTGTATATTATTCTGGGCATGTGTGATTGAATTCGTCTATGCCTGCATTGAATGTTTTCATATCTCGCCAGTATGGTTCCAATTCATAGTATATTACCATGGTCCAGTCGGAAACTGCTCTCTTTGTTGTTCCAATTTTCTCATAGTAGATTCCAAGCCTTGTGTCGAACCGTGTCACAGATACTGAATTTGTCAATACCAAGGGTAGCATAAAGAGCAGGATTAATAAAGTCGACGATATGGTTGGCGACATTAGCCGTTTTCGTTGAACGGGTGGCGCATCATTTTTGTCTGTATCCTCGGTTTCCTTGATAGGTCGTTTTTTGGCCATGTCTTCTGGAAATAACGGCGCAAGCCTGGTTATGGGGCGTTTGTAGACGCCTGAGGCAGTTTTGACGTCAACCACTCGAATGTGATTATCCTGGCCTGGGTATGTGCGTACAATGCGTCCCATTGGCCAACTCATCACAGGTATGTTGTCTTCCTTGGGTATTCCTTGAAGAATTTGCTCATTGTTTGAGCACCATTTTCGTAGGTTGAATCCCTTGGGGAGTAGTATTTTTACCAACTCCTGTCGAATTTGGATCACTTCTTGTATTGAATCTGCTCCTGTGAGACAATCATCTACGTAGAAGTCATCCCTTAGGGCAGAGGATCCTAATGGCGAACTGCTTGTGTGGAGTGAAGCTAAGTGATTTAGACACTTAGTTGCCAAAAACGGAGCCGATGCTGTTCCATATGTAACCGTTTTTAATCGATAGTACTTTAGTTCGTCATTTGGATTTTTTCTCCAAACTATCATCTGATTAAATTGGTGTTCCGGGTTTATCCATATTTGGCGATACATCTTTTCAATATCTGCCATAAATACATACTTGTGCGTTCTGAATCTCAATAGAATTGACATGAGATCACTTTGCACCGTGGGTCCAACTTGCAATATGTCATTTAAAGATTTTCCTGTCGATGTCTTACATGATGCATCGAAGACAACTCCTAGCTTGGTGGTGATGCTGTCAGGTTTCAGCACACAGTGATGAGGGATGAAATAGTGAGATTTTGGAAGGAGCTTTCGAGGGACAGCTTTCATATGACCCAATTGTTCGTATTCAGTCATGAAGTCCAAGTACGATTTCCAGATTTTTGAATCTGTCCTTCTTTCTACTGCGAGGAAACGTTTTTCCGCAGTTTCCAACGAGGGCCCCAGGGCTGAAGAATGTTCAGCAAACGGCAATTTTACTATGAATCTCCCATCTGCTGCAGTCTGCAAGTTCTCCACGAAATGGCTCTCGCACTCCTTTTCAATTGGTGTACGATGCCTTTCTGTGGTTTCCAAATTGTCAATGGTCCAGAATCGCTCCAATATGGTATTTGTTTCCTCTCCCGCTGCTACTGCGCAAATGGCTGCTGACATCCTTGAAGTTTTGATTTTTCCCGCCACAACCCATCCCAACTTGGTCTCTTGCATGATTGGACCAGAGGGTATTTGGTGTTGTTGCGGGAGCAATAGTGCATAATAATGTTCCGCACCGATAAGCATGTCGATTTTGCCTGGTGTCTTGAACTGGGGATCTGCCAACGGTAGGTTTGCTGGCATGTTCCAATCTTTGTCATTTATGCTTTGGGTTGGCTGATCCGTAATAATGTGCGGTAGAATAACTGCTTCAATCTGCATTGTAAAGTTGTTGTGTAACGACTTTACCATCAAATTTGCACGAGCTCTGCTTATCTTTTGTTGTCCACCGATGCCTTCAATTCATAATGTGGAGCCGTGTCGGTTTAATGATAACAAAGATGCGTGTCGTTCTGATATCACGTTGATCTGTGATCCAGAATCCAGCAAAGCCTTGAACGTTGCCTGTTGTCCATTATTTCATTGGACTATTACCTTTGCCGTTGCGAGTAGATTCATATTCCTGCTACTTGCTGATGCCACAATTGGATTTTGTGGCTCCATTGACGAGATTTCCAAATGCAGCAGCGTATTGTGTCTCTTTTGGCACTTGAAGCATTTAAAACGACTTGGGCAAATCTTTGCCATATGATCTCCCTTAAGGCAGTTGACGCATAGTTTTTGTCGTTGAATCCAATTCAATCTCTCAGCAGCTGTCCTTGCTCGGAAGTCGTCGCACCGAAATATGAAATGAGTAGACTTCTTGCAGTAGAGACACTCCTTCTTTGTAGTTGAGGAGGATGCCATGCAAGTTGTTCCCGTCGAATCTCTTTTGGCACTGCTGTGTGGATTGCTTCCGGTAGCTAAAACACGAACTCTTTGCTCAAGAAACTGAAGCATGGTGTCCAGTTTCTGTATTTGATTCGAGTTGGTTATTGATTGCTCGTACAGCGTTTTATTTGTGCTGTCCAGCTTATTTTGTATGACCGCTATTAAAATTGGATCCCATGTGGAAATGTCTAATCCGAGTCCCTTGAGAGATGTAATGGACTCCAAGCTGACTATGTATAGTTCTTTAAGCGATTTTATATTATCGCTAGTGGCTTGTTGCATCAACAATCGGTTCAATACCGTTGATGTTATGTATCTTGGATTGTCGTATGCGTCAACCAAGATGTTCCATGCGTGAAGGTAGTTATCCTCTTTTAATTCGATTTGGCGTATCAATCTTTCTGCCTCACCGATCACGCTGGTTTTGAGATACCACATTTTTTGAATTGTTGGCATGTTGGTATTGTGTACCATGGACATAAACATATTGAGAAATTGTGTACATTTTAATATATCCCCATCAAATTTGGGAATGGTTATACGAGGCAAGTTTATGTCATTGGTGCACTGCTTATTGTTTTTTGAAGCTAGTGGCCCTTTGAACATCTTCTTCTGCCTGTAGATATTCTTTTGTATCATATCCATTTTCTTCCGGGTTTTCGACTTCTTCGTACAGCCGAAAATGGACTTCTTGTATTTGAGCCCATAGATTTTTTATGAGCTCTAGTGAAGTATGCTCAACAGGAGTGCTTTGGTGCAATGTGCGATGCAGTGATGCGATCATTGCCCTTTGTCGCCGGCACAATGCAATCACCTTGAGTTCTAAGGTGGATTGCTGACGCTGACCATCGCCAATCTCAAGCCTCTTGCTTGTGGCTTGATGTATGGTTTCAGCTTCGTTTTTCATTACTTCTAAGCACTTCAGAACAGTTGTTCTTATGTCCTCATAGTAAGTGAAGTATTGATGATTTTCTGGTACCTCGCCAGAATTTCTAATGACTTCGTCATTTTCTTGAACAGAACTCCATTTGTTTTTGAGAGTGTCTGATTTCAGTCTGTGATATCCAGTCTGAGATTTTCTCTCAGCGGAATCCTTTTTATAATTAGATATCAGCCGTACAATTTCCTTGCCGATATCTTGCTGGACATCAAGTAACTCATCGATGGTTACCTTTTCTGATGCCATTTTTATAGAATTTTGTCGCTTGTTGGACTTTTACAGATATGTATAGGTATATCTGTTTCTTATTCTTGTCGCTTGATGGACTTTGTTATTAGTGCTATGGTCGTTTATCGAAACGAGAGCACACTTTTATCCTGATATGTCGCCTAGTTAACAACTTCGGATGTGGATTTGTTTGACTACGGAGAGTGAGGTCTTTCGCTGCGCACAGTAAGTGCGATGGTAGAACTACTCAAACTCGCCGAGAATTTTTGTGTATATTTGGAGTTGTCCAGTTGTAACGGACCGTTTTGCTCTGCCGGGCTAAAACTCAGTCGAGCTGTGGGTCCGTGCAACAAATTTATTATTTGGTTGCGTTTGCGACAATTGATAACACGTATTATTATATTACAGATGTATGTGTGTACCGCGGGATGACGACGGTCCACTGAAGCCCTTGTTCAGCTTTGAAGCGTGCACCTGTTCGCAAGAGTTTTGCTCCAGACGCCTCGCGCACAGCTAGGGATATTAGTGGTTCTGCCTGCCCGACAGCGACACAGTACGGCACTCTGGTTATTCACCAGGATTCGCTCGTACACGCGCTGTCTAATCACAGGTTTTTCACGCACTTGTTCTCACCTAGGCACGGATTTGCCTGTCGCTACGCTAAAGCGTGGCAAGGATTACACTTCTCACCCGATTTCAGGACTCCAATGTCCTGTGTGTCCTTCGGCATTCACTTTTAATTTTTGACTGAGATTAGATGTTATCCTTTTGTCGCCTAGTTGACAACTTCAGAATAACAAATCACGTCGGGGTCACCAAAATGTTTGTGTGTCTAGCAGTCAGCACGTAAACTAACTACTGTGTTTTTAAGGGAGGCAGTCAGCACATAAACTGACTGCTCAAAGGCGTCGCAACTAGCACTTGTAACTAGTTGGACTACGGAGAGTGAGGTCCTTCGTTGCGCACAGATGAAGTCAAACTCGCGGAGTTGATGATTAGATTCGAACTGACTGCTCTGACGAGCAGGCCTTTATTTATACATCGTTCTTAAACATAAAAATACATTATGCAGCAGTTTTTAAGTCTAAGTACAAACACAAAAACCTTATGCGGCACTTTCCATAGAGTGCCGCGATCGCAATATATTTCCACGTGCAGTGACCTAGTTTGATATCTGCAGCTTACGTAAAAATTCATTCAGCTATCAGAGTGCTAGAAATGACATCATAAGCAATATCTGCAGCGTATGCACAAACAGCATATTAATTAATTATTAATTATTTATTAATTTAAAGTGAACCTAAACAATATTAATTATTTAATTTTATTTTTTTTGTAATATAATTAATTAACAGAAAAAAATTTTAAATCACTACAAAATTTAATCATACTAATTTTAAGGTTATAATTTCAACTAGAGTTTTTCTTTCATTTTGTTTTACGGCATTCTGTTTTTTGATCTTTGCTTTATGTTGTGGTATCCAACAAACGGGCGATATGCGAAGTGTTGAACTCGCGATCCAGCGGTGACTGTACCACGGCGCCGACAGGTGAACTCACGTGGCGTTGCGGGGCGTGGCGTGGTTTCATTTCTCCTCCAGGCGTATTTGGTCTCCAAATTGGTCGTCAATAAGTGTTTTTAGTAAGGTGCACAGGGTCCACTGGTGGGCGGCGGGAAGCGCGTCTCCGAGCAGCGAGAATTATAGCGCCCACACAAAAAAAAAAAATGACTCTTTGTCACCGAAAAAATATATATTTCTTTTTTTTTGTTTTTTCTTTCTTTTTATAAAAATTACATTGTCTTTCTTTCACGGAGAGGGATCACACGGTTCTTAGTTTTACGTATATATTGGACAATGGTTTCTTTATTAGTTTCTTGGCTTGTATAGATTTAATTATGTACTGCGGCGGTACAATGAAGCCCTTGGTCAGCTTCGAAGAGTGCACCTGTTCGCAAGAGTTTTGCTCCAGACGCTTCGCGCACCAGCTAGGTAAATTCGTGGTTCTGCCTGCCCGACAGCGACACCGTACGGCACTCTGGTTATCCACCAGGATTCGCTCGCACACGCGCTGTCTAAACACAGGTTTTCACTCACTTATTTTCACCTAGTTGGCACGGATTTGCCTGTCACTACGCTCAAGCGTGGCAAGGATTCCACCTCTCACCCGATTTCAGGACTCCAATGTCCTGTGTGTCCTTCGGCGTGGTGTTGATCCTTTGGTGCTCCTTGCTTATGTGTCGTCCTGTTGACACACGTTGTTCTTGCGTTTTCACTATTGATTTCACACTTCTGTATTTGTTTGGGCAGAGTTTCTGCTTATTATCACTTTTGGTTCTGACGGACTTGACTTTTAACTTCTGACCTTTAGTTTCGATTCTTGATTGATTTCTGATTGACTTCTTGTTGTGTGCTGCGACGCCCTTTTTATAGGCCTGCGTCGCAGCTTTTTGTCGCGACTGTACCAATGATCATGTGATCGTCTCGGTGGCGTGATCTTAGGTAATTTTCCACTGCCCTTTTGCTGGCGCCAGCCCATGTCTGCCGTTAGTGCGAGTATGGATTGCGATATTGCACTCGCCAAACTCCTCACACTATAACGGCACATGTCCCAACGGACATGTGTGTCAGACACGCTCATATGGCTGACAACCTGCGCATGAAAGAGAGGGCGAAAGAGAGCGAATTCGCCGCAACTGCAATCAGGGTCGGATTTCGGTCTGATATGCAGTTACTGTGAGGGGCGCATATAGCATAAATATATATTTATGTACATTTAATTGCCAAAGCTATATGGCTCCTCACACTCCCCCTTTCTTCGGCAGTGGAAGACTTCCACTATCCAGACGCGACTTTTCTGCTGGATACCGCCATCCCCGTTGTGCCCTTCCTCATCGATTTGAGTCGTCGTAGGGCGCTTAGGGACCGTCTCCATCGTCTTTCGGCGCTACTCCCGCGTCGTCTTCTCGTCGTCCACTTCTGCTCCCGCGTCGTCTTCGTCGATTGAGTCTGCACGCAGTCGCGGCCACGCGACCCCCTTTTGATTTCGGAGATCTGGGAACTCACCCGTCGCCTTGCTGTGTGGCTGCCGAGCTCCTCAGCTTGCAGATCACCGGTGACTTGAAATCTATGATTTGGTACGGGCCTCCGTATCTCGGTGCAAGCTTGGCTGCGAATTCCTCCGCCGCATTTGATAGATGGTGTAATTTCACCCACACTCTATCTCCGATTTTGGGGCTCCATTGCCTGCGACGAAGGTTGTAGTGCCTTGCCTGATCTTGAGAGGCCTTTCCAGCTTGGACTTTCGAATGTCTTACATTCTTCGTTCGGCGTTTGGCTTGACCTGTACGATCGCCACTTCATCGAACGCTTTCGGCAGCCTCGGCTCCCGGCCCTGTGTGATGAAGGCCGCGCTGTATCCGGTCGTGCTCGAGACGCTCGTGTTGAATGCCAGTGTCAGCTCCATTAACGCCTCATCCCAGCGTCGTTGGTTGTTCATTGCGAACTGGGCGATCATTGTTTTCACCGTCCGGTTAGCTCGCTCCGTTGGATTCTCCTGTGGCGTGTACGGCGCAGTGAATTGATGTTTAATTCCCATCTCCTCGAGGAAATTTTTAAACGCCCTGCTGGTAAACTGTGTGCCGTTGTCCGTTATTAACACCTTTGGCACTCCGAACCGTGTCAGAATCCTCTCCCTGAAGGCCTTTTGCAGTGTTGCTGTTGTAGCACTTCTAATGGCACCATTTCGGTCCACTTCGAGAAGCGGTCTACGAATACCAACAGCATCGTGTTCCCATGAGTGGACCTCGGTAATGGTCCCACGAAGTCCGCACATACTGTGCTCCACGGCTCTTCAGGTATCTGGGTTAGCATGTGTCCTGCCTCGGCCAATTGACTTGGCTTACATTGTTGGCATATTTCACATTGTTGAACATATGCTCTCACGTCTCTGTATAGTCCAGGCCAATAGTAGCGCGCTGCTACTCGGGCTATTGTTTTTCTACTACCCGTGTGTCCTGCGGCGGCGGTGTTGTGGTTCTCGCTTAGAACCTGTGTCCGCTTGCCGGTTGGCACACAATTTCCAGGCTTCTACATCCTCCGTTCCAGCTCGATGAGGGATGTGCCTGTATAAGTTTCCAGATTCCTCCATATAGTCTGGAAACTTTCTGGGATTTTTTGTTATGGCCGTTCGCATCTTTTGGATCCAGAGGCAGTCTTTATTCGCTTGGTCCATTGCGTCTTCCACAGTTGCGACTCTCAGGCATGTCTCCTTCAGAGGTTGTCGGGATAGGACATCTGCCACAACATTCAGGTTTCCTTTCCTGTATTTGATGTCGAAATCAAATTGTTGCAGCTCCAGTGCCCATCGCGCAATCCTGCCTGAGGGGCTTTCGATGGAGTTGAGCCACTTCAGCGCCATATGATCCGTGATGACGGTGAAGTGGTATCCTTCAAGTAAGGTCGCAGCTTCCTTATGCCCCAGATTGTTGCAAGGCACTTCTTTTCGGTCGCAGAGTAGTTGCGCTCCGCACCATTTAAGGATCTGCTTGCATACGATATGACCCGTTCACCGTCCTCTGAGTTTTGGGTCAATATCGCTCCCAAGCCCTAATTGCTAGCATCCGTCTGCAAGCAAAATGGCCTTGAGAAATCTGGGCATGCCAACACAGGTGATTGTGTCAGCTTTGACTTCACATTTTCGAAAGCTTCCTGATGCTCTCCGGTCCATTCCCATTTCGTGCCTTTTTTAGTAGTGCGTTTAGCGGATGTGCGAGTAGTGGCGACATCTGGTACGAAACGCCTGTACCAGGATGCCACTCCCAAGTATTGCCGTAGTTCTTTGACGTTTCCAGGGGCCTCAGTTCGGCGATTGCAGCTACTTTCTCGGGGTCAGTGACCGAGGTATTTCAACTCTTGTTTGAAGAAGTCGCACTTCTCCACGTTGATCCTCAGATTCGCTGCTCTCAGCCGTCGGAACACTTCTCTTAAATTGTCCATGTGTTCCTCGCGTGTTTTACCGATCACTATGATGTCGTCCATATGCGAATATGTGGCATCATTTCGGGTCCAATCATGCGGTCGAGGGCTCTCTGGAACGTAGCTGGTGCCGAATGGAATCCGAATGGCATTACCTTCCATTGGAACAGTCCTTTCCCTGGGACTGTGAATGAAGTCTTCGCCCGACTCTCTTTCTCCATCGGGATCTGCCAGTAGCTATCCTTGAGGTCTAAACTCGTGATGAACCGAGACTCTCTCAGCTGGTCCAGGATATGGTGTACTCTTGGACTTGGCGTTCAATTGCCTAAAGACCACGCAGAGTCGCCATTTCCCCGTTTTGGTGCGCTGTGCGGGCATCTTGATTGCTCGATGCGTCCTTTGGCTAGCAGTTCATCAACTTGTTGATTTCTGCTTGCATCTTGGGGTTCTTAGGGAAGTACCGCTGTTTGATTGGTCGGTCGTCACTCATTACAATGCGATGTCAGAATGCATGACTCAGTAATGCGATGCTCTAATGCCGCCATCTTCGTCAGATCAGAATGCGCCATCGATTGTATGACTGTCTTTGCTACGGACAATCTCTCTCCTGGTGTTCTTGTATTCCGTCCCCAGGTATACTTATCGTCAATCCGGCGCACTCCAAAACCGTTCCCATGGCCGACAGAAAATCCCATCCGAGAACCAAGTCGTCTATGATTCCGGGGAGTCTAAGTAGAGCAATATCCATTTTGCTACGTCCGAGCCGGATATCGCACCTCTACTTGTTCCTGGACACCGCTATTTCGGCCATCTGCCATGCGGACTCGCCGTTCAGTTGCGCATCGTCGGCCTACGTCGAACAGTCCACGAGCTAGATTCTCGCTAACGAAACTACTCGTGGCCCCTGTATCGATCGTAGCCTTGTATTCACAGTTGCCGATCTCCACGACCGCTGTCAACTGCGCTCCCTCGTCCTGCAGGCTGCCGATTAACGTCTTGGGGCTGTCCTGTTCGGCTCCCGCTCGCCCCTCGGTGGCGGACGCCGATGTTCGTTTCCCGACGGACAACACATTGACGTACGAACTCCAATACGTCCAATATCCAGACGAAAATCCTGCGGGTCCGTACACTCTCTCGCGCGCCTCCTGGCCGCAAAATCTGCAGGCCATATCTGGGTTGATAATATGTGTTTGTGTGATGTCGCGTCTCGCCCTCGGGGCTGGTCTTGGTCTAGTTCTCGGGGCTGGTCTAGGTCTCGAGTCTGCTTCGGCTCTCTTGTTGTATACTTGGCTGTATGTTCCTCCACTGTCCGCCATAGCCATGAATCTTGGCCTGTTTTGCCTTGGTGCTGGCTCTATATGGTGGCATTGATGCATCTGTGGTGGTTCAATGTGTCGGCGTGATGGCACCATGCGTCTCTGCTGAGGCTCTATGTGCATTCGCTGCGGAGTGCTGTAATCCGTGTGCCCCGCGCGACTCTGATGAGGCTCTATGTGCATTCGTTGCTGCGTGCTGTAACTTGGCTCCTCTATGCGGCTTTGTTGTCGCAACTTCTCCCTGTCGACTTCGAGTTCCTCAAATTCGGCTGCCAAGTGCATGAATTCCGCCAAGTTCTGGAATTGACCTGGCCTGGCGTATGCTCGCAGGTCTGGGAGGCTGTTGTTGTATATCTTGTGGAGTTGTTTTACCGCCGTATACTGAAGTGGCCGCATTAGCGTGTGCATCTCCACCATTTACGTTTTAAATGGCTCGCTTATAGCCTGGTGTCTGTGGGTAACTTCGTCCCTCAAGTTCTCAAAGTAATCCCTCTTCAAGACATATTCTTGAAAACTCTGGACGAATGTTACCCATGTCGTCCAGTGTTGATTGTTGGCTACATACCATTTCAGAGCCATTCCCTGCAGTAGTTCAGGCATGGCTCTGGGAACCAGATTCAAAGTTGAGTCCATATGTATCCGCAGACCACTCGACTTGTTCCAAAAATTCTAACGGCTCCGTGGTGCCGTCGAAGCGAAAGTTCCACTCCCGAACTTGTTTCGCTACCCTCGGGTATTCTTGGGACATAGTCGTCGCCGTGTGGTCGCTTATGGACACTCCTTGATGGCTGTGGTGCGGGTGTTCCCCATGCTGTGTGGCTGGCGTCTCGCGCGCGCTCTGCTGCGCTGATTGCCGGTATGCTCAATTGGACGAAATCAATGTTCGTTGCTCCTCTTGCATCCGGAACTTGACCGATTTCTTTGGCCGGTGAATATTTGCCATGAATCGCTGCCAATTCCGCAATCCGCGTGCTGTATGGGAGTCTGGATTCGTGAGTGTCTACCCACTCTCCGAATTGTCGACGCATAACATCCAATGTGCCACTCAGCTCCACTTGGAATTCTTCTCCATACTTCAGCACTTCATCCTTTTTTAGGTTGTAAACCCACGCGCGAACCATTTTTTTGTCAATATATATAATGTGTGTTATTAATTATCGCAACCACCAAAGTTGGGCGCCAGTTGTAACGGACCGTTTTGCTTCTGCCGGGCTAAAACTCAGTCGAGCTGTGGGTCCGTGCAACAAATTTATATTTGGTTGCGTTTGCGATAATTGATAACACTGTAACGGACCGTTTTGCTCTGCCGGGCTAAACTCAGTCGAGCTGTGGGTCCGTGCAACAAATTTATAATTTGGTGCGTTTGTGATAATTGATAACACGTATTTGATATATTATTGCACAATGGTTTTCTTTATTTTATTCTTCGCTCGTACAGATTGGTGTTTTGTACCGCGGGGTGACGACGGTCCACTGAAGCCCCTGGTCAGCTTTGAAGCGTGCACCTGTTCGCGAGAGTTTCGCTTCAGACACTTCACGCACCAGCTAGGTAAATTAGTGGCTCGCCTGCCCGACAGTGACACCGTACGGCACTCTGGTTATTCACCAGGAGTCGCTCGTACGCGCGCTGCCTAATCACAGGTTTCGCACACTTGTTTTTACCCAGGCACGGGTTTGCCTGTCGCTACGCTCAAGCGTGGCAAGGATTGCACTTCTCACCCGATTTCAGGACTCCAATGTCCTGTGTCCTTCGGCGGGTTGGTGGTCCTTGGCGCGGTGCTGATCCTTCGATGCGCTTGAGCAGAGTTTCTGCTTATTTTCACTTTTTAGCTTTCCACTCAGCGTTGAGTCTCACTTTTAATTTTGGCAGCGTGACTTTTAGGTTTTCGACTGACTTTTGATTTTCGACTGACAGAGTCTCACTTTTAATTTTGGACTGCTGAGATCGTGGTGTGCTGCGACGCCCTTTTTATAGGCCTGCGTCGCAGCCTTTTGTCGCGACTGTACCAAAGATCACGTGCTCGTCTCGGTGGCGTGATCTTTGGTAATTTTCCACTACCTTTTCGCTGGCGCCAGCCCATGTCTGCCGTTAGTGCGAGTATGGATGGCGATATTGCACTCGCCAAACTCCTCACACTATAACGGCACATGTCCTAACGGACATGTGTGTCAGACACGCTTATATGGCTGACAACCTGCGCACGAAAGAGAGAGGCGAAAGAGAGCGAATTCGCCGCAACTGCAATCAGGGTCGGATTTCGATCTGATGTGCAGTTACTGTGAGGGGCGCATATAGCATAAATGTATATTTACATACATTTAATTGCCAATGCTATATGGCTCCTCACACTCCCCCTTTCTTCGGTAGTGGAAGACTTCCACCCAGCCGACAATTCCAAGATATATTTATATATTATTTTTGATTTATTCGTTTACTATTTGTTTGAAGACCCTGGTCCCGCGGTCCCGGGACTCCTTCACGCGGTATCGGTGTCCATGGATCCAGACTATCCTCGACGTGCGACGACTGATCCCTGGCTGGTTGTCCGCGGCTGCCTCGATTCCCGCCGGCCATGCCGTCGGGGCCAGCTCCCTCCAGCCGGTTTCCGCATCCGGAGGCGACCCTTGCCGCAGTAGCGGGGGTCGCGTTTGTCGGGGCGTCGCTCCGTGGTATGGGGCCTGGCGTGTCGCACCTGGCTGGACATCCTCCTGTGGTGGTGTCGCCATGGGCCTCACCCCCGGCCTTGGCGCTGGTTGCAGTGTGGGCACGTAGATGGGCGGCTCCTCCTCCGTTAGTTGCCACGAGGGTGGGAGGTCGGCGTCCTGCTGCCAGCTGTAGGTCAGCGTGTGCGTCCACTTCCCGGCCTCGAATGTCTTCCTGTACGCCCGGGTTACCGTCGGGGGCACCTGCCGCGGGCGTGTCTGCGGTTCGGAGACGCGCGGCCTTTCCTCCTCCTCGTCCGACGAGATGACGATCGGCTCGATGTTCTGTTCCTGTGCCACGAAGGGCACGGTGTCCTCGTCGTCGGGGTTTACCGGCGCCGTGTCGGCTCGTGCGCCTTCGTCGTCCTCAGATTCGCTGTCGACTACTCGGGGACTATCGACCTGGTCGAGATCCGAGTAGCCGACCTCGGGGCCATCGTCCCCATGGGGCCCCTCCTCGCCGTCCGTTGTGGTGGCCTCCTCGACATCTGAGAATGGGTCGTAGGGGCCGTTGTCCTCGTCGCCGAAGGGCGAATAGGGGGTCGGCGGCAGCTCGGCAAACCGCTCGGTGTCGCTGGAGTAGCGGCGCCGCACCGGCCTGACCACCGCTATTGGCCGTTTCGTGGGCCCCTGCGCCTCTCGATCGTCCTCGCCGTTTCCTCGTGGTTGGTTGGTTATTTCTGAGGCCAGCAATCGTTTCGCAACTTTGACCACCCTCACCAAATGCCTCACGCGCATCACGCGTACTACGCGAACCACGCGGCCGCGTGGTCGCTGTGATCGCCGTCCAGCGCCCATTCGCACGGTCGTGCTAGTTCCGCCTCGGTGCAGAGCTCCAGCGTCGCTGGGTTGCATCCGGGGGTTCAAACCTGACCGGCTGGGACTGCTGGAGGCCGTTTTGGTTATGTCATTATGCCTAATTGCAGCGCCTTATATACCCTTTTGTGTGGGTATGTGCGCGCATTTCCTCACAGCAGTGTGCGTGGCTAACCAACGGTATCCTTGTTGGTCACACACCCGCACCAGTGCAGTGGCTATCGGCTTTTTTTTCTTTGCACACCTCTCGACACTAGTGTGCGTGGCTAACCAACGGTATCCTATGCAATTGTTGCTGGATTTTCTCTGTGCACGCCTCTACACTAGTGTCAAAATGCTGTTGTTGTCGTTGCGTTTGCGCTCTCCATAGTGCACGCATTGTGTAGCATTTAACCTATAGATGGCGAGCAGGTGTGGGTGTAGCGTTGCAGGAGAGTTGCACGCGCTGGCTCCGGCTGTATGGTCGGTAGGTGGTCGGGGTTAATTCCAGTTCCTGGCGCTACTTGCTCTCTTTGCCTAATAATAATCAAAAGATATCGCGTGCATTGACAGTTCGACCTATTACTGGGAAGGAGGAAGGTAGGAAGGGAGGAAAGAGGAAGTGGACCGATCAAACACACTAAAAAAAATGGAGGCGACACTCCTCGCCTGTCGTTGTGCGCGCTGGGCTGGTGTTTTCGCCGCAGCAGATGCCCACCCTACCATGATCATCCGGTCCTAACTTTAATACTACGGATGATCCCTAGACAACGACTACTCAAGTCATTCTCTAATTACGGCGCGTTGCATGACTCTCCAATAATAAAATTTTACTTATTCATATTTCACTAATTAACAAATTGGTTTATTTTCATTTTTCTTAAATGTAATTATTATTTTATTTCTTAATTGAATAGTTTATATAATATATATCTATTATTATATAATACTGTTTTTTTTTCTTGGATTGTGTTCTTCATTTATTTATAGATATCTAGGTGTATTTAAAAAAATTCCTTAATTCGAGAAAATATTAACAACCAAAAAAAAATTATCTAACACAAAAAAAAATTTTCCATTTTCCTTACTTATTTATATTTATAACTCTAATATTACTATATTCTTTTTTTCTTATTTCATCTTATATTTATCTCTTCATGATGTAAAAATTAAGGTAGATTCATCCATTTACTTGTTTTTATATTCACTTTAAGCTTCACTACAGTAGGCAACTAGGGATTCTTTGACTTAAGGTGCGGCATGCTTTTAAGCTGACTTTAGAATTTTAAGTTTTCCCAAAAGCTCGCTCAGCTTCTGCTCAAGGAACTTAACAGGGAGTTATAAGCTCTCTCTCTCTCTTTCTTTTTCTTTGAGAGCTTTTTTTTTCTTCGCACGTGCTAACTGATTGACATTTTAACCACTTTAAATCCAAGAATCCACCGACAATAAAATTTTTAATAAATTCATAATAAAGGAGCAGATGCACTTACTTGTCGAAAATCCACGTCGAAAAGATCTTTTGCGGCGGCGGCTCTGAGACTCCTGGGAGGGTTAAGTTTAATATTAAAAGTTTTAGTGCCGGTATCTTTAGCACTGAGAAGCTTTTTTTTCTTGGAGTTATTTGCTCACTTACTATTGATTGCTTAACTAATTTAGTTTATCTACATATGGAATTATATTAATTATTTAATTTTATTTTTTTGTAATATAATTAATTAACAGAAAAAAATTTTAAATCACTACAAAATTTAATCATACTAATTTTAAGGTTATAATTTCAACTAGAGTTTTTTTTTCATTTTGTTTTACGGCATTCTGTTTTTTGATCTTTGCTTTATGTTGTGGTATCAACAAACGGGCTATATGCGAAGTGTTGAACTCGCGATCCAGCGGTGACTGTACCACGGCGCCGACAGGTGAACTCGCGGCGTTGCGGGGCGTGGCGTGGTTTCATTTCTCCTCCAGGCGTATTTGGTCTCCAAATTGGTCGTCAATAAGTGTTTTTAGTAAGGTGCACGGGGTCCACTGGTGGGCGGCGGGAAGCGCGTCTCCGAGCAGCGAGAATTATAGCGCCCACAAAAAAAAAAAAATAAAATGACTCTTTGTCACCAAAAAAAATATATATTTCTTTTTTTTTGTTTTTCTTTCTTTTTATAAAAATTACATTGTCTTTCTTTCACGGAGAGGATCACGGTTCTTTTTATTAACCTTTTATTAACTTTTAAAAAAAACTTTGGTTAAACCCGATTTATCTCCGACACGTGTGCTGGTCTTTTTTTCTCTCTCATAATCTCCACGTGGCGAGTAAAGAACAATAAAATTTAAAGTCCAGACGGGGGACCTTGGCAAACCAATCTTAATGACCAACGGAATTGAACTGACCTTGCTCGATATTAGCTTAAATGACCAACCAAGAATGTGCAACGGCTCGATGTTTCACTACTGCATCCCCTAGAATGCGTTGGCCAAAGCTCGGCAGGGTATTCGATCTATGGCCTACCTTTAGGCATAAGTTTTTTTTTCTTTTTGCTTGGGCAAGCGCATTACAATTGTTGTTGCAGAATTCCGCCACAGCGGTGAGCGAAACGTTTTCGGTGTGTGCTGTGCTTGTTCTCTCAATATTGCGAGCGAAACGTTTTCGGCGGTCGTTGTGTTTGCGCTCTTTATAGTGCAAGCATTGTTGTTGCCTATTTCCGCCAAAGCGGCGAGCGAAACGTTTTCGGCGTGTGCTGCGCTTGCTCTCTCAATATTGCGAGCAGAACGTTTTAGGCGGTCGTTGCACTTTTGTTCTCCTCTTAGTGCAAGCGTTTCTGTTGTCGCTTTTTGTAACAGCGGCGAGCTAACTGTCTTGAGCAGCTGCTGCGCTTACGCTCTTGATAGTGCGAGCAAAACGTCTTTTCTTATTTTTGATTGTCACTCTCTGTAACCGCGGCGAGCTAGCTGTTCTCTTGTCAGCGGTAAGCGTAACGCTTTCGGCGGTCACTGCCCTTGATTCCCTTAGTGAACTCTGGAGTAGGTCATGGCCATCCTCTCTCTCAGCTGCTGTTCACTTTTACCGCAATCGGCGCAATGTGCTCTCTGCACATTCGCTGCGTTCAGGGCTTTTGACGATTTAATATTCATGTATTTTTTTGTTATTCTTATTACGGCATGGTGTAACTTTGTTTTAGTTATGTTTATATATATATATAATTGAATGTCTGATTACGGTATTTGATTAAAAAAATATAATTCTTTATTCATCAAAACACGTCTGTTCAGTTTGGTGTACAAAATGTAACTCTCTTATGCTACTGGCTTAATCGATAAAGAAAGCTCGCATTTGCGTCTTATTTCCAGATTGGCTTATGAAGGGTTTTTGTTTAAAGAAAAATTGCTTATGTTAGAATCTGCTGACGAAGGCGTTTGGCGTTATGATCGCTGGCTCCAGTGGGGTTTGTTATTGTTAGAAATTCTGGTGAAGGCGTTTGGCGTTATGATCGCTGGCTTCAGTTGGGTTTGTTATTGATGAAATTTGCTGATGTTGCAAAAGGGATCTGCGCGTGGCGTTATGTATGCTACTGTTTATGTTTATGTTTATGAGGCGGGCGTTGGCGTGGTTGCATGCGTTGGCATTGTTTATGTGGTGTTGGCGTTGGCGTTGTTGGAGTGAGTGTGGACATGAGAGATCTGCGTGATCTGGATATGTCACTTCCCCATCCCTAGAAATCGGCTTGTCCTCAAGCGTTAAGTATATGGTGCGTTCCTAAGTCGTTGTTCTTCTCGGTTGCTTCGTCTTTATTTTCGATGGTTGGTTGTGTTGCTGCATTATTTTTATATCTGATTATTATTCGTTTTGGAACATTTTTGAATTTGAATAAAGAATAACTTATTATTACTATTGACAATATTGTCACTAATGTTAAGCTTATGATTAACAGGTATTGTTAGTTCTTGTATGTACTCTTATGAGTTCTTTAGTTTGTATGAATTCTAGTGGCTCTGTTTTAGTTATATTATTATTTATATAAATGGATTGTGTAAAATCAGATATTACATTTGTTATCTGAATATCTTCTAATTGTACGGTGCAATTGGTTGCTTTGATAATATTATTTCCTAAAATTTCTATTTTTTGTGGTATACAATTTTGATTAAGTGTGATTTTAGGTAAATTCCAAGTTAATATTACATTTGGTTCTATAAAGTTTATTTCATAATTTTTCCTTGTTTTTGTGAATTTACATTCAACTTTTGTTTGTTTCAAAATACCATTTATACATTTGTTTGTTATTTGTTTCTTTTCTGTTGTTGAATAAGTTTTATTCTTGTGTAAATAGTATTTATCTCTGATAGTTTCGGTTAAAATATTATTTTCTTCGTCTGGATATGGTATTATTGAATATAAAGTTTCTATTGACAAAGTTTTTGGTATATGTGATATTATTAGAATTTCATTTTTTTCAGGTTTTATCCAAGTTGATGTTTTTATATTTAACAATTTTTCTGAATCAACATTTAATAAATGATCGTGTTTTAGTAATTTTGGGTTAAAAATTCCCAATCTGGTCAGTTGCATTCCCATCTCAATATCTTCGATGTATTCGGTGAATTGTTGTAAGTTGAATATTAATAAACTTAATTTTATGTTCTGTTGTGAATTTTCTGTCATGCTGTTCAATATTTCTATCCCATGGTTGACTGCTTCTATAACTTTGTTTAGTTCGTTTACCTGTATGCTATTGGCCTCTAAATCGTGTATTTTTTCAGCGAGTTCTGTTTTGTCGTCTTCCGTTAATGTGCCAAATAGATATTTGTAGCCTTTTCCTACTATATTTAGGAGTCCTCGTTTCTGTCTTTTGATTATTCTTATTCCATTCATTTCTCTATGCAGTTTTTCTACTAGATATTTTATTTCGGGTAGAGTACTAAAAGTATGTGTCTGAGATATCAAATCTTTTTCCGTATTTTCGGTTTGAGTTAGGTTTACTGTTAGGCAATGGTATTCAAAATCTGAAGGTATGCTCAATGAGCCTGTTTTAAATAAAACGTAACCGTTTTGTGCTTTTACTGGGTTAATTTCTAGATTTTGGGTATTACCCAGAGTTATTGTTATCATTAGTATTAACATCATTATCGGGTGGATTGGTAGATGGATCTTCTGTATTTGACCTGAAATTATTATTATATTTGTTTATATTTATTTTCTTTTTCTTTTTAAACTTGGTTTTGTAATGTATTATTTTCCTACCTCTATTCGTTTCTTCAAAGTGTTTGTTATCTAACTGTTTTATTATGCCTGTTTTTCTGAATGGATTTGTAGTTTTTGATTTGATAAGTGGCATTTCTCTATAGTTTGTATCTACTTCGTAAGTTTTTCTTGTTTCATTTAACTTATTGATCTTTTTTATTTTATTCAACTGGGTATCATATGCTGGTGATCCGGCATAAATAAAGATATCTGCTGGTGTTCTACCAGTAGTGCTATGTATTGTTTTATGATTATAAGTGTAAAGGATTATTTCGAATTTTGTTAATTTATTTTCTTCATTTGTGTCTGAATTAATTATTCTTAGTTTTTCGTTAACTGTTTTGTGAAACCTTTCTACGTCTGATATGCCATTCTTGCTTGTTGTGATTTGAATTTTAACGTTTTCTGAATGTAACCAAATTTTTAATGCTGCACACATGAATGCTGAGTCTTTGTCTGCTTTTATTTCAAATGGTTTTCCCATTTCGTTGAATATTTTTAATAATGCTCGTTTTGCTTCTAACCAATCTTTACCATGTATTTCAATTAATGTAGCGTATTTTGAATATACGTCTATGCATGATAAAAATTGTTTATTGTTGACCATATAAAAATCTATAACGTATATTGCTCTAGGGTTGAAGACCTCAGGTGTTATTTCATAATTAAATTTTGTATCCCTGTGTTCCACTTTTGATATATTACAAATTACGCATTCGTTAATTATGTTTTGTATTAATTTTTGGTGATCTGGGAAGTAATATTTGTCTTTAAACATTACTATGGTCTTTTCTATTCCTGGGTGTAAAAGGTTTGTATGGTCGTTTAATATGATTTGTTTTAATTTTGAATAGGTTTGGATATCTTTTAATTTATTTGTGGTCCTCATGGTTTTTATCGGGCAATCTCTTTGTATTATTTCTAAGTAAGCATTTTGGAATTTTGCATAGTCACCTTCATGTGGGAAGTATATAACGGTGTTTTTTCACTAAGATATTCTTTTATGATCTCTTTTGCTTTTTCCGTTGTCATTTCTGTGTAATTTATTAGGATCTTAATTTTGTGAAAATAGTTAATTTTCTTTATTTCTTCAGTATTTCCTTTTATAAATTCTATTTGATGATTATAATAATTCAATGGTCTTTCTGTGATTTGGATACAATTTTGGTTATCTTCTGTTGCGCTATGTATTGTTGCTGCTATGCTATCTTGAGCATTTACCATGAGATTTTCTTCTGTGGTATTTTCTTTGGTTTTGATTCTTGAAAGGGCATCCGCTACGTAGTTTTCTTTGCCTGGAATGTATTTGATTTCATAGTCGAATTCATTTAATCTTATCTTCCACCTTTGTAGTTTCATGTTTGGTTCCTTTATGTTATTTAGCCATATAAGCGGTTTGTGGTCACTAAGTATTTCAAAAGTTCTTCCAAATAAATATGATCTAAAATTTTTTGTTGCCCATATTATTGCTAATAGTTCTTTTTCTATTGCTGAATATTTTATCTCGTGTTCACTTAAAGTTCTACTTGCGTAACATATTGGTTTATGGTCTTGTGATAAAACTGCACCTAACGCATAATTACTAGCGTCTGTGGTGAGTGAGAATTTTTTCTTAAAATCCGGGTATACCAATATTGGATCTGATGTTATGAGTAGCTTTAATTTATCAAAGGCTTCAATGTATATTTGTTCTTTTTCGTTGATTTTAGCTCCTTTCTTGAGCTTTATAGTCATTGGCTTCACGACTTTTGCGAAGTTTGGTATAAATTTCCTGTAAAATCCACATAATCCTAGAAATCTTTTTATTTCTTTTGGCGTCTTAGGGATTGGAAATTCCTTAACAGCTTTTATTTTAATTGGATTACGTTTTATACCTTCCGTTGTTATTATGTGTCCCAAGAATTCAGTTTCTTTTTTCATGAATTCGCATTTAGCTAATTGTAGTTTTAGATTTGCTTCTCTGAGCTTTCTAAAAACTTTTTTCAATGCTAATATGTGTTCTTCCAATGAAGTGGAATACACTATTATGTCATCCATGTAAACTAGACAATTTTTGTAAATTATATCTCCTAAGAGATTGTTCATGCAACGTTGAAATGTTGCTGGTGCGTTTTTTAATCCAAATGGCATTCGTGTATATTCGAAATGTCCTTCTTTGGTCGAGAATGCTGTTTTTGCAATCGATTTTTCGTCCATCTGAATTTGATGGAATCCTTTAGCCAAATCAATTGTTGTGAAATATTGACATTTTCCTAACTTGTCTAATATTTCATCCATTACGGGTATGGGAAATTTATCGCTGATTGTTTTTTCATTGAGGCTTCGATAGTCTACGACTATTCTGTATTTTTCTCTCCTGACGCATCTTCTTTCTTGGGTACTACCCAAATAGGAGAACAATATGGTGAATTTGATGGTCGTATAATGCCTTGACGCATCATTTCTGTCATTTGTCCGTTAACTTCCTCGTCATAGCTTTGAGGATATCTATAAGGTTTCCTATAACAAGGATCCTCATCCTTTGTATTGATAGCGTGTTTTACAGTATTAGTGAAAGTCAAATTGTCACTCTCTTTATACTGAATGTCGCTAAATTCAAACAAAACTTTTGTTAACTTCGATTTTTCCTCCTTATTTAGATGTTCTAATCTAAATTGATTACCTTCAACTAGTTCGTTTTCTAGTGCGTATGCTGTATGTATGTCTTTTGTTAGTGGTGGGTCTTTGTATTCTTCTTCCTTGGTTTCGTTATTGTATTTAAATAAAAATTCAAAATCATTAAGTCTAACAAATTCGTCTTCGTAGTTGATCTCACTTTTACAATCCTTAAGGAACGTTCGGCCTAAGAGGATGTCATAATTTTTGGAAAAATTATGAATATAAAATTTTTGATCTGTCGGGCAAAGTTTGCTTGGAGCTAATGATATGCTCGTATTTAATTTCATTTTTCCATTTATTGTTTGGCAAGTAGTATTTTCTTTTGAAGTTTTTATAATTAAAGAAATTATTATTCATTACATTTACCGATGAACCTGTATCTATTAAGCATCGTAAGTTTTGATTATTCATAACCATTCTTATGAATGGGATTCTGTGTTCATTCCCGAGGCTGGTAGATGAAAATTTTCAGTCCAGTCCATTTTTGATTGTCCACTAGTGCTAGGTCTTTGTCTTTTCATTGGTTGGTTAGGTGGTCTATTATTATTATTTGATTGATAATTGATAGGGTTTTGCATCCTGCCTTCATTTAATTTTAATTGATATTCATTGAACAATTGTCTATTAACTGTTGGTTCGTTTTGAATTTTGATTTCTGTAATTTGTATTATAATAATTTTATTCTGATTATAATTTTGGTTGTAATTTTGTTGATTTCTATAATTCTGATTATAATTTTGGGTTGTAATTTTGTTGAGGCTTAGGATAATATTTGTTATTATATTTATTGTACTGTGTATTAATTGTAGGTTTTGGTTTTTCTAATACTCGGTCTTCATATAGACCTAGTTCTTGAGTTACTGCTTTTAATTTATCTGTTGTTGATATATCGTATCTCGCTAAGCGCATGTATAATCTGTCTGGTAATCTTTTATGTATTACGTCACTTATAGTATTATTTAATGCCATGGTGTACATTGATTTATTTTCGGCATTGTTCTCTATTATTAACTTATTTAATATTACAAAGGATTTCTGATCGAGTTCTTCGAGAAACTTACGAATACTTCCTCCGAAATATGTGTTGTAGACTCTCCTTAATAGTTCTTCACATGATGTTTGTGTTTTGTAAGTGGAAATTAATATACTCCGTAGTGTTGCCCAGTCTCCTGGTAAGTGTCTGAATGATGTTTTCATAGCGTCTCCATGTAGTTGCGTCTGAATTGCGTTGAACAGTATAAGTTTTTGGCGTACATCAGTGGTTGGGTAAAGTTCCAAGATGAAATCAATCTGTCTGATGAAGCCTCCCAATTCGTCCGTTTCTCCACCGAAGATGGGTACTTGGCTGATTTGCGCCAGTGCTTGGCTCAATGACTCCGACATCGTTTTCGTTGTTGATTTATTTTATTTTTTTTTATTAGGTGGGTATTGTGTGTTGTTTTGTTTTTTTTTATAAATATGTTTCTTTCACTTTGATATCTATTTATTAGTAATTTGTTTGAGGTTCTTTTGTACACAAGACGAAAATTCTTCTTCGTCTGCTTCGCGTATTTGTTTACTTTTAAAAAAGAATTTACAAGGATCACGAGGTCCTTATGCGGATAACAGTTAATTTTCTGGAACACTAGTACGTTGTCCTGAAAGGTTTACGACGTTTCACGATATTTCACTATTATCATACCGGCTGCGCCAATTGAATGTCTGATTACGTATTTGATTAAAAAATATAATTCTTTATTCATCAAAACACGTCTGTTCAGTTTGGTGTACAAAATGTAACTCTACTTATGCTACTGGCTTAATCGATAAAGAAAGCTCGCATTTGCGTCTTATTTCAAGATTGGCTTATGAAGGGTTTTTGTTTAAAGAAAAGTTGCTTATGTTAGACTCTGCTGACGAAGGCGTTTGGCGTTATGATCGCTGGCTCCAGTGGGGTTTGTTATTGTTAGAAATTCTGGTGAAGGCGTTTGGCGTTATGATCGCTGGCTTCAGTTGGGTTTGTTATTGATGAAATTTGCTGATGTTGCAAAGGGATCTGCGCGTGGCGTTATGTATGCTACTGTTTATGTTTATGTTTATGAGGCGGGCGTTGGCGTGGTTGCATGCGTTGGCATTGTTTATGTGGTGTTGGCGTTGGCGTTGTTGGAGTGAGTGTGGACATGAGAGATCTGCGTGATCTGGATATGTCACTATATATATATTTATCTTATTGTTATATTTCGGTGTATAAGTGTGAGTCAATTTTAGTTTTTGGAGTCGCACTTATCTTCCCCCTTTTTAATTTTGGGGATCTGGGAACTCACCCGTCGCCTTGCTGTGTGGCTTTAAGTCGCTCACGTGTGCCGTACTTATCCGCTTGTCTGCCGAGCTCCTCAGTTTGCAGATCACCGGTGATTTGAAGTCTATTATTTGGTACGGGCCGCCGTATCTTGGTTGTTCCTTGCGATCTGGGCGATCATTGTTTTCACCGTCCGGTTAGCTCGCTCCGTTGGATTCTCTTGGGGCGTGTACGGTGCAGTGAACTGGTGTTTAACTCCCATCTCCTCGAGGAAATTTTTAAACGCTATGCTGGTAAATTGTGTGCCGTTGTCCGTTATTAAAACCTTTGGCACTCCAAACCGTGCCAGAATCCTGTCCCGGAAGGCCTTTTGCAGCGATGCCGTTGTAACGCTTCTAAGTGGCACCATCTCGGTCCACTTCGAGAAGCGGTCTACAAATACCAGCAGCATCGTGTTTCCATGGCTGGACCTCGGCTCCACGGTCTCATCGGGAATTTGGGTGAGCATGTGTCCGGCCGCGGCCAATTGACTTGGCTTATATTGTTGGCATGTTTCGCATTTTTGAACATATGCTCTCACGTCTCTATATAAGCCAGGCCAATAGTAGCGCGCTGCTACTCGGGATATTGTCTTCCTGCTCCCCGTGTGGCCTGCGGCAGCGGTGTTGTGGTTCTCGTTCAGCACCTGTGTCCGCTTGCCGGTTGGCACACACAGTTTCCAGCTTGTGACATCCTCCGTTCCAGCTCGATGAGGGATGTGCCTGTATAAGTTTCCAGATTCCTCCATATAATCTGGAAACTTTCTGGGATTTTTGTCTATGGTGGCTCGCATCTTTTGGATCCAGGGGCAGTCTTTGTTCGCTTGGTCCATCGCGTTTTCCACCGTTGAGATCCGGCGGCATGTATCCTTCAGGGGCTGTCGAGATAGGGCATCTGCAACAATATTCAGGTTTCCCTTCCTGTATTTGATATCGAAATCAAATTGTTGCAGCTCCAGTGCCCATCTCGCAATCCTGCCTGAGGGGCTTTCGATGGAGTTCAGCCCTTTAGTGCCATATGATCCGTGATGACGGTGAAGTGGTATCCCTCCAAGTAAGGTCGCAACTTTCTTATGCCCCAGATTATTGCAAGGCACTCCTTCTCGGTCGCAGAGTAGTTGCGCTCCGCACCATTTAAGGATCTACTTGCATACGATATGACCCGTTCGCCCTCCACTGAGTTTTGGGTCAATATCGCCCCCAAGCCATAATTGCTAGCATCCGTTTGCAAGCAAAATGGCCTGGAGAAATCTGGGCATGCCAACACCGGTGATTGTGTCAGCTTTGCTTTCACCTTTTCGAAAGCTTCCTGTCGCTCTCCGGTCCATTCCCATTTGCTTCCCTTCTTGAGCAGCGCGTTTAGTGGGTGCACTGTTGTGGCGAAATCTGGTACGAACCGCCTATACCATGATGCCACTCCCAAGTATTGCCGCAGTTCCTTTACATTTCCCGGTGGCTTCAGCTCGGCGATGGCAGCTACCTTCTCGGGGTCAGTGCGGATTCCATCCTCCGTGACGTGGTGACCGAGGTATTTTAATTCTTGTTTGAAGAAGTCGCACTTCTCCACGTTTATCCTCAGGTTTGCTGCCCTCAGCCGTCGGAATACCTCTCTCAAATTGTCCATGTGTTCCTCGCGTGTTTTCCCGATCACAATGATGTCGTCCAGGTATGCGAATGCATGTGGCATCATTTCGGGTCCAATCACGCGGTCGAGGGCTCTCTGGAAAGTAGCTGGTGCCGAATGGAGTCCAAATGGCATTACCTTCCATTGAAACAGTCCTTTTCCTGGGACTGTGAATGCCGTCTTCGCCCGACTCTCTTTCTCCATCGGTATCTGACAGTAGACATCCTTGAGGTCCAGGCTCGTGATGATCCGCGCCTCTCTTAGCTGGTCCAGGATGTGGTGCACTCTTGGGAGGGGATATGCGTCTTTTACGGACTTGGCGTTCAGTTGCCTAAAGTCCACGCAGAGGCGCCATTTCCCTGTTTTCTTTCGTACCATCACTATTGGTGCGCTGTTGTAACGGACCGTTTTGCTCTGCCGGGCTAAACTCAGTCGAGCTGTGGGTCCGTGCAACAAATTTATAATTTGGTGCGTTTGTGATAATTGATAACACGTATTTGATATATTATTGCACAATGGTTTTCTTTATTTTATTCTTCGCTCGTACAGATTGGTGTTTTGTACCGCGAGGTGACGACGGTCCACTGAAGCCCCTGGTCAGCTTTGAAGCGTGCACCTGTTCGCGAGAGTTTCGCTTCAGACACTTCACGCACCAGCTAGGTAAATTAGTGGCTCGCCTGCCCGACAGTGACACCGTACGGCACTCTGGTTATTCACCAGGAGTCGCTCGTACGCGCTCTGCCTAATCACAGGTTTCGCACACTTGTTTTTACCCAGGCACGGGTTTGCCTGTCGCTACGCTCAAGCGTGGCAAGGATTGCACTTCTCACCCGATTTAATAATATATACATTTTTCATTAAAATTAATCTATAACAATAAGAAATAAAGTATATTATGAAAAGGTTAACAAACAAAAAAATAAAACTAGGTATGAAGCCTAGAGGAATTCAAATCACAAGACATAAGGTATGAAGTCTGTAAGAAATCATCTTAAGGAGGGTCTTTCAAACAGAGCGCACAGTAAAAAGGGAGAGAACTGAAAACACACACAAAGAAGGTACCACCACGTGTCAAACTTACATGCGAAGCACCTCCTTAACAACAGTTTACGCCAATAATACTATAATTATGATGTGGGAAAACAAGAGTTCAAACCACTTCCTTTCATAGAAAACCAGTTCCCTACTAATGACTTTTAATGTGTCTTACTCATTACTTGTAAGGACGCAGGCAATTTCCTCCAAACATGAAAATTTTAGTTCGAAAATTATTTTTAAATGATTGAACTTGCCAATTCATGAGCTTGGTACTATATTTCGAGGTAAGGGAAGAAACTTTTTTGAGATGCAGGTGTTTAAATTTAAAAGGTAGACGACAGTTGACAGCAGTTGAAACGTATTTAATTGGTCTGGTTACATTGTTATAAAATAGTATACTCTATATGTGCAATTTGTAAATACTCAGGAGTATGTAATCTTCGGGGTGCCGAATTTAATTAATATTTATTCAAACTATCAGAAGAAAAATAAATAAATTTTTCATAATTTGTGCTTTCTATTATTATTTACAGGTTGCGTGGACCGACTTTCGTTTGGACTTTTAATTTAAAAAGCAAGGAACGGGATAGCAAGTGGACAATGGCTGGAGTGTGCCTGCTTTTACAGATTTAATAATTTTCAGATCAATTTATAAATTAAACAAGTATTCAGCCGATTTACAATTACTCTTACATATATATTCCAGACATAATGTAGTTGGATTCCCAGTTTTTCAGGCAGTAGCAATAGACACTTGTTTTCTGTTGTTTATTGTCAATTAAACTGTGCGCCTATCCCAGCATGCAACACAATTTCCGGCATTACTCCTTAATTGTTTTACTCACTCGACCACAATAACACTGCCCCACTCGCATTATTTTTATACTTCGAACTCATTAAAAATGAGTAAAAGTGGTTTGTTTTGGAGCAGACGTATTCGTTCAGGTGTATTTCGGGAGATGATTTGCTTTGATTAGCGATCTCTTTGGTCACACAAAAGTAAAAAACTTGTTTCCGCTTTCACTTTATAATTCAAATATTCAAATATCCTTTTGTTTGCTAGAGGGTGGTGGATATTACTAAGAGAGTTGCTGGCTGCACGGGAGTGTCACGGGATGCCGTCCCGAGCGGGCATGAGTACAGGCAGGATGATCTGCTGTTATACATCAGCTCCCAGGACCAGGCATACGAAGATCTATTAACAAACCTTATACATATATTCAGCGGTTTCCGATCCGCGTCTCCTGAAGTGCAAGAGCGTTTTCGAAACTAGATCTTATTCGACTTACTGGACATCATTGGAAGGAGACCTGACATTTTCCTCTTTCTAAAGTTATATGAAGGACATGTCGATGTCGGTCAAGCGCTAATTGATTGGACTTGCGTTAGTTGTGGTCTCAGTCATAGCCCGTAAACGTTTCGCTTTTGCGATATGAGCGCTCGGAGTGATCGTGGGCTGGACAATTTGGGCAATATTTGCTAATCAAAACTGGATGATAAAGATAATAAACTTTTAATAATTTGGGTTGGAAATAGTTGGATAGTATGCATTTACTGGCAGCGTCGAGAAAATCACGACTGAAGACTGTGAGGAACCATATAGCTGTGGCAAATTAATGCGCATAAAAATACATTTATGCTATATGCGCCCTCACAGTAACTGCAACGACGACAATTGGATCTTGCGTCGCGTCAGCATAATTCGTCGATGACGAACTCGACTGCACAAGCGATCACACCCGGAAGCGCATGTGGCTACGTCAGCATCCACTACAAGAAGACTTAAACGGACAACATACACCACCACTAGCATCCGTCAGCGGTATTTCCACTAGAGGGCAGCAACCTCAGCGTGGACGCAATCGCTGACATAATTTCATCAAGTGCAGCGATCGCAAAAAGTTCGACATAATGCTAAATACGCTATGCGACAGTTTTTCAAGTAACCGCTGACCTAATTTCATAGAGTACAGCGACCTCAGGGTGCTGCTCTATTTCCATAGAGTGCAGCGATCGCAAAAAGGCCTTGGAAAAACTTCCAAAGATCACGCCACCCCAGCGACCAGGCCTATAAAAAGGGGGTCGCAGCCCACGAGAGGAAGTCAGTCCGCAAGTACGAAAGCTACGAAACGGTGAGAGTGCGGAATCTACAAGGAAGCAGTCAGAGAAGTCAGATGGGACCAAAGGCCTGGTGCAACTACTATTCAATGCCAATTGCGTATAAGTACAATTATATCCAATAAACCATAATTCATTTATATACAAAATAACGTGTCGTTAATTATCGCAGCGCAACTCAAAATAAATTTGTTGCATGAACCCATAGCTTGACTGAGTTTTAGCTCAGCTAAAACCAACCGAACTAAAAACATTGCTTACAACGGGCGCCCAACTTTAATGGTTGCGATAATTAACACACGCGTTATATATATAAAAACAAAATGGTTCGTGCGTGAGTATATACAACATCAAAAAGGAGGAAGTATTGAGATATGGAGAAGAATTCCAAGTGGAGCTGAGTGGCACAATGGATATGATACGTCGACAATTTGGAGAGTGGGTGGACATTCACGAATCCAGACTACCACACAGCACGCGAATTCTGGAATTGGCAGTTATGCATGGCAGAATTTCACCGGCGAAAGAAATAGGAAAAGTTGCGGATGCAAGAGAAGCGACGAACTTTAGCTCGCCGCTTTGACGGAAAAAGGCAAAACAGGCCACGATTCATGGTAATTGCGGATAGTGGAGGAACGTACACCCAAGCGTACCACGGGAGAGCCGAAGTCGACACGAGACCCAGACCAGCGCCGAGGACGAGACGCGACAACATACACTCACATATAAATAATCCAGCGATGGCCTGCAGATGTTACGGCCAGGACGGACACCGTGCGATAGAGTGCACAAATCCTAGACCGGACTATTGTTGGATATGCGGACGTATCGGAGTTCGTACATTAGCGTGTTGCCCGTCGGGAAACGATCACCGGCGTCCGCCACTAAGGGGCGAGCGGAAGCCGAACAGGACAGCCCCAAGACGCTAACCGGCAGCCTGCTGTACGTGGGAGCGCAGCTGACAGCGGTCGTAGAGATCGATACCAGGGGGGATACGATTGCCAGTACAAGGCTACGATCGATACAGGGGCCACGAGTAGCTTCGTTAGCGAGTAGCTAGCTCGTGGACTGATCGACGTAAGTAGTAGAGAACTGGGGTTTCTATGACAGGAAGTCATAAATCTTTTCTTTTTACAGCTCTTGAATTTGAATTACCTATTTATAGCACTTATTTTATTACTTTTTTGGGTGGGGGGTGACAGATGTGTGACCTTTTTTAGAAAAATGTGTGGTTTTGCGTCACGAACGTGACATTTATGATCGAAGGGTCATTATGTATGGATGATCCTTTTTTTAAGGAGGAGAGTGTGAGCAAGGCGTGTAACCTGTAACCTGTGTGCTAGAATGAAGTGGAAGATCAGGTAGCACACAGGTGTGCAGGTACTTGTTTTGATTTTTTTAAGGGTGGGTTCATTGATCAGTGCATAATTATTTTTGCTTCGCACTTATGTTTGACACGTGCTGCTACCTTTGTGTGTGTATGTATTCGGTACTCTCCCTCTTTTTACTATCTTCCTGGTTAAGTGATAATGATCTTATTGTAATTTGAAATAATAGCCTGCAGGCTTCATACCTAAGATTATAGATTATAAAACATTAGTAGTTTTCGGACTCTTCAATCATCAACTCATTCGTTTTGTGTTAACAAACTGTTTAAAAAAACAAAAATAAAAAAATTTCGTGTTGTGCTATCAAAGTGTAAAAGCAAAATTAAAAAAATTTCGTATTGTGTTAACAAAGTGTTTAAAAAATAAAAATGAATATGTCTGCTAATAAGATCAACAGTGCCAACTCTTCGGGGGCATCAAATATGTTGCCCGGAGAACCCCAACTATTTTAATCATTTAACCTATATTGTTCAAGCATAAACATCTGTTGCTCTGGGTATCAGCTAGCGGGCTCATGCAGCACACTCAAGGTTAGGTCCCTGAGGCCTAATCTATTCGTAGAATTTCACAAAAGATGGCGAGGGATGAAGGTACACTGTGGTCGTCATACAAAGCGACTGCGTTAGATAAGAAACCAGATGTATTTAGTTATAAGATTTTACAATAAAATAAGGTCTTGCTCGTCAGAGCAAACCAGTCTGAATTTACAACTCAAGCTCGCGAGTGTATATTATTTATACATTTTGGACCTTCGAAACCGTGTCCAGAGATCGAAACTAATCGTATAATCTGGAAATACAGTTTTACACTATCCGTAATCTGTATAAATTGAATTTCGCGCCGCGTTTAGATTTCGAATTTATTCGTCGAATCTAAAAATATTTTGAGCGTTTTTTGTTTAAAAAACAACAACTGAAAAAAGTGAAAGTGAAAGTGTCGGACAAACAAATCGAACTCCTGAAGACTCAAGCCAAACTCAGAGAGCAAGTGCAAAAACTGATCAACCAAAGTGCAAGCACCTCGTTCGAGAAGATTTTAGCCGAGTTTCGGGTAAATAACTCGAATCTAGTGAAGATCGGATGGATCGACCACGACTATTTCAATAAGACAATATTCGAGTCAACTATAGCTGAAGTCACATTATACAAAAGTAAGGAGACGCAAGTGAAACCCAAGGAGAAGATGTTTTTAACTACAAGGGAACCCTCAACATCGCAGAAAGCTATGGAGGAGGCAATGTTGACGTCATCCAACGAGGAGGCTCTTCAAACGGATCGTTCGGCGAGGCCAAATATCCTATTTTTGATAAATTAGAGATGCGCCTAGCCGGTCTACGGGAAGAAATGGAAATCGCAAAAATGGTTGGCTAATCCAAGCAAGAAAGGAGCTGCAAAAATTAAGTACAGTGAGCGACAGCTCAAATAAAGCAGTGTTAAAGAAAAAACATAATTGCCTGCCATAAACTAATTATTCATTATTTTTCAAAAATTCCAAATACCGATGGTAGGTACATGTATTAACCACCAATATGAATGGATGACCCTCATAAACTGAGGTTTCTTCACCTGCTAGGTAGGATTATGTAAAAATGTAGCCTATTTTTAGGGCAGCTTATTTGGATCAGGTACATTGTGGACACCTGGGAGCCATAGAACCCGGATTTTTTACCTAAAGCTGAGTATTTTCAGAATAAATAGATCAATACTTCGTAGTCAGTTCAGTTATATCCTGCATCCCGAGTTCAATAAGCCCACAAGGACTATGGACAAACGGACTACCATTGAACAATGGAAACTCATCCTGGCACACCACAAGAACTGATATTCACATCGCCAAATAGCTGAAATGGTCAATCTGAGCAACTCAACCATGTATAACATAATTCGGCGCTTCGTCGACGCAAATTGGATTGAGGGCAAGGGCAAAATGGCACCAAACCCGCTTTTCACCGAAGAGGAGGATCGGAGGATCATCAGGAAAATAAGGTCAAATCCCAAGCTATCGACTCCAAAAATGACTCAACAGGTGCAGGATAAAATGGGAAAAAGTGCGTGTGGAAACTGTGCGCATGGTCTTGCGCAAACATGACTTCAATGCCCGAGCACCACGGAAAAGTCCTTTAACACTGCGGAATGCTTGAATGGGGACATCGATATAGAATTGTCGGATTTACCATCTACTTCAACACAAGAGTATTCAGGCAAGAAGCTCCAAAGATTGACACCTCATTTTAATGGTAATGCCAAGGAATGGCCAAACTTTTTTGGCCTATTCGCCGAAATAATACATAATCGGGAAGACATCAGCGACACAATAAAGCCTGAAAGGAGAAGCATTCACAATGGTAAGCCATTTACTGATTGGCTCAGCAGCGAACTCCCAAAAGGCATGGAATCTGAAGTGTAAGCGCTACGAAAATAATAGAAAGATTTTAGCTGACCGGCTGAACACGTTATTGGAATTGGAACCATTAAGATGTGATTCAGAGGAAAGGACCCGCAAATTCCTAGATGTAGCAACGGAAAGTATCTATATCATAAAGGAAAAATCGAAAATTGGCAATTCCGCAGATGTTATCTTCGCCCAAATCCTTCTTCGACGATTTTCGACAGAGGCTCTGCAGCAGTACGAGCAACATGTTAAAATGAAAAACAGAGAGATCCAATCTCTGGAGGACGTACAAGAGTTCGTCAATCAGCTAGCAAGTGGATTCAGTACGAAACGTGGTTAAGAGAAAACGCACCGTCAACAGAGAACTTGCCGATTTTGTGCGATAAGCGGGCACGACATAAACAGATGTCAAAAATTTAAAGCAGCAAATTTAAACAAACGAAAGGAGTTTGTAAATGCAACATTTATGCTTCCGTTGCTTGGGGACTCATGCTATGGCAGAATGCAGGAAGGACTGGAGATGCCAGCAATGTAACAAGCACCACAATACCTTGTTACATGAAGAAACAAAAAAGGAGAGTGTGAACTGGCTTAAACAAAATAAAGGACAGGAAACACAGTTGGCCACTGCTGTTGTCAACATAAGAAGTGCCAATGGAAACTACGAGCAACTTCGAGCATTGATGGATGGAGGAGCGCAGCGCACCCTGATATCAGAAGAAGCAGCGCATCTTCTAAGGCTGAAGAAACAAGGAGAAAGTGGAAATACAAGGAATAGTTTCAAACGGCGTGAAACTGGCAAAACACAGTGTGACACTTGAAATAAAACCTCGATTTTCAAGTAGTTTCAAGGCGAAAACAACGGCGCTAGTACTTCCCAAGTTGCAAAGAGCACTCCCCAGCAAAAGGATTGATATGGATATGATTGATATTATTATACAGACTGGAAAAATTGCACTTTAGCTGATCCAAACTTTAACATGCGTAGTAGAGTAGACATGGTCATTGGTGTGGACTTAGTTCCCTTAATAATGATGGGTCAAGTCAGAACTATTAATGGAGCGCTTGGACAAAAACACGACTCGGATGGATAGTTTCCGGAAATATTGTCCATGCACCGCCAAAGAAAATCATAACAGCGACCACAACTGTAAAAGATTGATGATCTGGAGCCTTTTGGGAACTAGAAAAAGAAGACACCGATGTAACTAATGAAAATCTGCATTGTGAAAATTATTACCAACAAACTACATCAGTAGATAAAGATGGACGACTGATAGTCTCAATTCCTTTTCATAGCACCATTGAATTGGGAGACTCTCGTAAGCAAGCAGTAGCAAGACTACTGCAAATGGAGATGTGCAAAGGGTTGTTGCGCGAAAAGTACCAGCTGCGACAACAGGAGAAAGATCGGCAGATGCACCTACTGGAAGAACTGCGTGCCATAAAGTTCAGCAACGACGAAGACTACATGGAGCAACCGCAAACTAAGGAGCAGAAGCTGGATGAAAAGTCTAGCCAAATACAGCTATTGGAGCAGGCCAAGCTGCGTATGGAGATGACACTGAAGCTGCGCGACGAGGAAATCAAGCTATTGCGCGGCAATAGCTACAAGAAGATCGAGGCGCTCGAATGTCAGCTGGAAACGGAGCATGAGGAGCGCACAGGGTTGGTGGGCGAAAAGCATGAATTGGAACGCAAGCTCAGCTCCATGGAGGATCGCAATCGTGTAGATCGACGGGGCAAAAGCACCTGTACTCCGATAATGGAACAAATTTCGTTGGAGCAGCAAGAAAACTAAAATGTTGATTTATAAGCTGCTACTTTGAGCAATACAGAAGTAGCGCCAATTTTGCAAAAAGATGGCATAACCTGGCATTTTATTCCCCCGGGTAGCCCCACATGCTGGCGTGAAATGCATGAAATACCATTTAAAGCGTATACTTGGAAACAATAGCTGCACCAATGAGTTGTTCTCTACGCTGCTATGTCGTATAGAGGCAGTGCTGAACTCACGGCCTTTGATCTCAATGGGAAATGAGAACGAGGCGGACGATGTACTCACCGCTGGACATTTCCTAGTGGGCAGGCCACTTATAAGCGCACCAGAAAATATGGACGTGCATGGGCAGATAGGATCGCTGCACAGATGGAGATACATTCAGCGGATGACTGCAGAATTTTAAAAAAATGGAAAGAAGACTACTTGGTGTCGCTGCAAAAAAGAACAAAATGGCAAAGCGACAAAGAAAACCTTAAGGAGGGTCAAGTGGTACTGATCAAACAGGAAAATACACATCCAGGAAAATGGCCAATGGGAAAAATCATAAAAACCGCCAAAGGAGAAGACAGTAAAGCCAGAGTTGTCATAATTAAAACAAGTAACGGCGAGATAAAACGGTCAATTAATATAGTTTGTCCGTTACCAACACAAAGAGGAAGAGTAAAAGACTCTACGAAGAAGCACACGGAGTAACATGACTGCAGCAACCATTTTAAGCCTACTAATGATGTTCCACCTGACAACTAGAATCAAAATAGCTCAAAAATACATATAAGGGAGCTAGAAAACGAATCAGCAATATTTCTTGAAAAGATTGGAAAAGTGGAAGTAACATCATCAAGCTGGGACTTCCTATTCTACTTCAATTTACAAGCCTATTTGGAGGTATCACGGCAAGCTCCCGCAATACTGGAAAAAGCTAAAGGATTATGTCCCAAGTTGATGGAATTTGAACACAGTGCCTATCAATGACAGCGAGATTTGGACGACAATTGGACGCAATAGAAGAAAATAATAATCTTATAATGGAACCTTCGTATCAAAGAAAGAAGCGATTTTGTGAGACTATCTTTGTATGCCCTGTGCGGATGGTTTGATATTTCATCAAAAGTTATATCAATGGTTAACATGAAGACCTTAAAAACGAACCAAGAAAACTTAAAAAGCTATATGGAGAATCAGACTTCAGTTATCAACGCAACAGTCAACTTAGTGAAAACAACGACAGAAAAAGTCAACGAAAACTTTAATGATATGACTATGAGATTGAATGATATCACTGAATCAATCAATCAAAGTCCAATATCTAATACACCGGGAGGCAATTAAGTTCTTGCTACTCATTCTCCAACTGAAGGATTGGACCGACGAAGAGGAATCAATTCAAGGAAAAATAATTGATTTGTTCATGGATTTAAATCAGGGAAGATTGAATCCTATACTAATCAGGCCATCTCAAATGATGAAGGAGATTAATAAAGTACAGGACTTAATGCCACGCAACCATGTATTACCTGGAAAAACGGCTGGGCATAAACTACATTCTTTATTGCCGCGTTCACTGCGGCCTCTACCTCCTTGCACTCCTTGGCTACTACAACTAGTGCCAGGTCGTCCGCGAAGCCAATGAGGTACAGCCCTGTGGTAGTTGGAGCCTAAGTACCTCATCATTAAGTTCCACAGCAGAGGGCCCAGAACGGAGCCCTGTGGCACTCCTGCAGTGACCTCATAGCTCCTTGGTCCGTCTTCAGTATCATATTCCAACACCCGGTCTGACAGGTAGTTGGATATGATACTTGCCATGTACGATGGTACTTTAATTCCATCCAGGGCTGTCCTGATTACGGCGCAAAATTCTTGGTCGCCCCATCTCCATCTCGATCCCTCAATTGCCTTGGCTGCAATGTCTACGACCATCTGGATTGAATCTACGGTTGAGCGGGCTTTCTGAAACCCGTATTGTCTGGCTGAAAGCGCGTTCTTTTCATCGATGATGGCCAGAAATCGGTTATATATTATCTTCTCCAGGACCTTTCCCGCTGAATCTAGGAGGCAGATAGGCCTATATCCAGTCGTGTCGTCTGTCGGCTTATCCTCTTTTGGCAGGAGGATAAGCCGCTGCCGTTTCCATACCTTTGGGAATACTCCGTCCTGTAGGCATTTTGCGTACGTTACCGCAAATACTTCTGGTATCGCGCGGACCGCCAGCTTCAATGCCTTATTGGGATACCGTCCGGTCCGGGGGCCATTTTGTCGCCCATTCCTCTGATTGCCCCCAAGACCTCATCCGTTGTGACGCCCTGAATGAGCTCCGTTCGTTGGGTTGGGTTTATTCCCTGTAGCCGTTGTAGTCTCGAATGTTGGGGAAACAGCGTGGCCACTCTGTTGGCTAAAGCCATAGGGCAAGTCACCCAAACGGTCTCTTGGCTCCGGATCTTTTTCATGACCACCTTGTATGCGGTTCCCCATGGATGCACATCAGCCTCCTCGCAGATTGCCCGAAAGCAGCTGGCCTTGCTTCTTTTAATGCTGCGTTTCAGCTCCCTCTTGGCTCTTCTGAGATCATTCAGCCTACTGGCGAATTCCGGGCGGCCCCTGGCACTTTGGGAGCGCCTTCTGGCCAGTAGGCAAGCTTTCCTTAGCTGGTTTATTTCCTCATTCCACCAATAGAGGGGCGTTGCTCGTCTGCTCGGCTTTCTCCTGGGCATGGACAAATCGCATGAGTCCGTAACGCAACACATCAGGCTGGTCGCCATGTTGTCGGTAGATTGCCAGGTGGCTGGGATTGCGGTATAACGCAAGACTTCGGAAAGGGTATCCTCGTCTAGGAGGTTTCCTTTCCACTTGGGCCCACATGTTTGGGGTCGTGGCTGTCTTTGCGATATCCTATTGATCACGAAGTGTATCGCTTGGTGATCGCTGAAAGTGAAGTCCTCGCTGACTCTCCACGTCATCCTCCTGCATAGTGAGCTACTCAGCAGGGTAATATCTATAATCGACCCTCTACCAGCCTTACGATAGGTAAGACGCCTCCCGTCGTTTGCGAGGTTTACATCGATCGATGCGAACTCCTCAACCAGACAGGTTCCTCTGGCATTCCTCACACGACTGCCACATTCTACTGCCCAGGCGTTGAAATCCCCGGCAATACTATGGGGGATCTGCCGCGAGAATCTTCCGAGATTTCCTTTAGTAGCTGCTGGAATCGCCTCAGATCCCAGCTTTGCGGGCCGTAACAACTATAAAAGGTTATAGAGTTAAACTTCGCCCGAACAAACCCTTCATGGTCTGTGCTAGTTTCTTTCGGTGATGTTCGGAGAGACCAGATGGCCGCCTTCCCACACCTGCTAGCTGCCCAGCCGCTTTTGATTGGCCTGTGCGGCTCGGAGATTATGGCCTGTGTGTGTGTGTGTGTGTGCGTAACCTGTATGGAAAGAAAAGAAAAAATAACACAACTTTTAGATTGTAAATGTATGTATATTTATTTGAAATCATGAAGCTGAAAATAAATTGAATGTGCGTATCCTATATATATTGAGAGCATGGAACGTGAAACGAATAACACAGAAAAATTTGTATTCTTTACATATTTTTTTATTTAAAAAAGGAGACTTAAAAATAAAATACATTTGTATATGATTATTATTAAATGAATTGTTATTAATTTTTAAAGATTTTTAACAAAATTTAAAAATTCTTTTACTATTTTCAAAAATCTTATCTTCATCAACAATTTTACGAATATCCCATTCTTCACTAATGGGCTCTTCAGCTACAAACTCTCTGTCCTTTATAAGCGCACCAAATTAAGGGACTAGGATGACGGTCGCCAAAACCCACTTGGACAAGGATCTGGAGTTTTTGGAACACAGTCATATTTGGAGATGAGTCCAAATTCATAATTTTTGGCTCGGACGGACGGAATTATGTGTCCAAGTGGGTTTTGGCAACCGTCATCCTAGACTTATGGCAGGCAATTATGTTTTTTCTTTAACACTGCTTTATTCGAGCTGTCGCTCACTGTATATATAAAATAAAATTCAAAAGCTCTTCAGCTTTAAGCGCAGAAGCAAGTCTTAATCAAAATATAGAATAAATACAAACAGTGGTAATAGTATAACAGTTAAATAATTTTTTTGTGTGTTCTCAAGCCAATTCAGTTATCTGTGAGTGAGTAAAAACCGTGGACAACATTACATTTCCAAAAAAAAACTTAATTTTCTTATCACATTAATAAACAAGAAAACGTGCCCTAGAATATATAGTATTAATTAAATTAAACCAGAAACCAACAAACCATAATTTAACAACACCAACACCGTCTACGAGGAGGCCTTCATCGTGGAGTAATCTGGGTGAGTGTTTGTGGTGTTTGTCCCACTGTAAAGGCCAGCGCAGGCTTTTGCACGTGGGCGAACCAAAAGAAGAGGAGTAAAATGAGAGTGTGAGAGAGAGAAAAAAAAAGAAAATAAAAAAAGTTGAGAGCGAGCCAACGCGAGCGTGAGCGAGGTTCCTCGTGAGCGTGAGCTTTGATCATGCTTAAGCTCTCAAGCTCTCGCACTCTCCGCTCTATTATATACTGATATTCTTGTGGTGAACTTTTATAATGTAACTTCTAATAAAGCTCTTTTCCTTGTGCTCAGAGCTTTTGCCTGTTGCTTTTTAGAAACAATTAACGTAATGTAACAAGGTTACAAAGACCAGTTTGAAGTAAAGTAAATTATCCCTCCTGTATTAAATTTTATTATACTACTCATATACTTTTATCTTTAATCGCCCATACATATCCATTTATTTCTTATAACATATAAATAAAAATTTTATTCACAGCAGTGACACTGAATTGAATTGAGAACCTGTGCTTGAAAATAGACAAAAATATAATCATAGATCTGAATAATCATTAAAATTAAAAAAAACTAGTATTAGAATTAGTTACGCTACACTGAAAGAAAAGAAAAAAATGAAAAAAATAAAATATAATAAAAAAAAAAAAACAAATAAATAAAACAAACAAATTAAAATTAAAATTGCTAATATTAAGTCACAATGTGAAACAAAACACTTTAGAATTGCAAACAGTTTTCAATATTAAGTTTTTGTTGAATATGTTAATCTTTTTTGTTCATTAAAATTTACAACGCAATGAAGCTTGACAAAATGAGATCGTAAAATATTTCTTCTACTTCTGAGTCATGGGGTCTTAAAAATTAATTGAATTGTTATGTACTTATGGGGATCTGCAATGACAATTACCCTTGCAGGTCATGGTCGGGTCGGGTGCAGAAGGTGTGTGTCGAATGACACCTAGACCACACCGCCGTCGTAGCTACCGACGTATCCTTGGTTCCCTCCCCCTTCTTCGGTATTCCTGAATTCCCCTTTATCCCATTCTTTTGTTTGGCTTTTTGGATTAGGTTTTCTTTTATTTTTTGTCGTGTTGAATTCGAATTGACCGGAATGGTCAATTCCTTAAAATATTTCTCAACAGGGCTTTTAGGGACTCTATAATTAAAATTACGTAGTGTGCCGAGATCGAGCAACAAAAACCCCGCCCACATTCCCGAACCGAGCTAGTTCGTTAACGGGTCCCGAACCGTTGCATCTTTCCGGCGAGAGGAGATAACCAACAGCCGATACTGCTAGTGGTTACACTAACATTCATAGAATTTTTTGAGCCACCCCGTGAGACAAGAATTTCTGAGGCTGCACCACAACTATATATACACCTCATATATACACACAACATCGAACATTACAGATAGTATCACAATCTGCTAACTGCAGAGCCGCTCGACAGATGGTGTGAAAATATTTCTAATCACAAACCATGAATTGGGTGTATCCTATTTGCTGTGTATCTGCGCTATCTGCAGCGCACGTACAAATGGCTTATGATTGAATACGTATTAATTTATATGAACCTAAACAATACTCTAAGTGAGTCTATTGTGAGTCTCTATTACTTTGCGGCTTGTAATGAGTACGGCCTCCGTCTTATGGCCTGCAAGTTCCAAGCTCGCATCCTTCATCCATCTTGCCACAATTTTTATTGCCGCGTTCGCTGCGGCCTCTACCTCCTTGCACTACTTGGCTACTACAACTAGCCAATCTAAATCTAGGAGGCAGATAGGCCTATATCGTCGGCTTATCCTCTTTTGGCAGGACTCTGTTGGCTAAAGCCATAGGGCAAGTCACCCAAACGGTCTCTTGGCTCCGGATCTTTTTCATGACCACCTTGTATGCGGTTCCCCATGGATTCACATCAGCCTCCTCGCAGATTGCCCGAAAGCAGCTGGCCTTGCTTCTTTTAATGCTGCGTTTCGGCTCCCTCTTGGCTCCTCTGAGGTCATTCAGCCTACTGGCGAATTCCGGGCGGCCCCTGACACGTTGGGAGCGCCTTCTGGCCAGTAGACACGCTTTCCTTATCTGGTGTATTTCCTCATTCCAACAATAGCAGGGCGTTGTTCGTCTGCTCGGCTTTCTCCTGGGCATGGAAAAATCGCATGAGTCCGTAACGCAACGCATCAGGCTGGTTGCCATGTTGTCGGTAGATTGCGAGGTTGCTGGGATTGCGGTATAACGCAAGGCTTCGGAAAGGGTATCCTCGTCTAGGAGGTTTCCGTTGCACTTGGGCCCACATGTTTGGGGTCGTGGTTGTCTTTGCGATATCCCATTGATCACGAAGTGTATCGCTTGGTGATCGCTGAAAGTGAAGTCCTCGCTGACTTTCCACGTCATCCTCCTGCATAGTGAGCTACTCAGCAGGGTATCTATATCTATAATCGACCCTCTACTAGCCTTACGATAGGTAAGACGCCTCCCGTCGTTTTCGAGGTTTACATCGATCGATGCGAACTCCTCTACCAGACAGGTTCCTCTGGCATTCCTCACATGACTGCCCCATTCTACTGCCCAGGCGTTGAAATCCCCGGCAATTACTATGGGGGATCTGCCGCGAGCATCCTCCGAGGTTTCCTCTAGCAGCTGCTGGAATCGCCTCAGGTACCAGCTTGGCGGGGCGTAACAACTATAAAAGGTAAAAGAGTTAATCTTCGCCCGATCACCCTTCATGGTCTGTGCTAGTTTCTTTCGGTGGTGTTCGGAGAGACCGGTCCTGCTGGTGGCCAAACTCCAGGCATCTAAAGCACTTGGTAACGCTAATGCGCACCCGAAGTCTTGAGGTGACCCATCCCACTTTTAGGAATCCGCTTTCTTTGCGCTAACTTCAGGTAACGTAATTGAGGCAGTTTGGGTCTGCCCGTACGCCTTACGCAGGGTGATATCATCCAGAGGTACCACCAAGTCAAATTGTCCGCGGAGCGCAATGCTCATCTCCTCCTTTGTGGTGACCTCATCGAGATCCATAGATTCGATGGTCACCCGGTGAGCGAGAGATCGTACCTCTGCCTGTTCTTCCAGCGTATCACCCACGAGGCTTCTGAATGCCCAGGTAACCATACCCGGCTTATTCAGCTGCAATAGCAGCTCGCCCTTCTGGGTCCTCCGTATCCCGGAGACCGCCTTCCCAAGCTCGCTAAGCTTCCCGTCCGCTTTGACTTTGCGGAGTATATCCGCGTAGCTAGCGTCTCCCTTCGCTGCGATGAGTATAGCGTCAGGGCGCACCTTCTCGATGCGGACCTCTCTCCTCTTCGGCTTTCTGGCCTTGTGGGTAATCTTTGTGCACAGATCACCTTCCGGAGGTTCCAGGCGTTTCGGGGCCTCCACGCCTGAGGCCTTCTCCGCAACGCGGTTCTCCTTGGGGACGACCGAGTCGCATTCTTTCCTACTCCGCTTGTTGTGAGGCGTGCTCGACCATGGACACAGCTTCCTTTCACTTCCACCACGGATCTAAATGGGGGGACGTCTGTGAGGACTGGTGTGTCCTAATGACGGCCTTAGCCCCATCATCATGGAGTTGGATGGCTACCAGCTCGTAGAGCGCTTTTATACTCTCAATGGAGTCGCGCATCGGTTGGTGGATGGAGCGCCGTTTTCCATCCTCCAACATCTCTACCAGCTTAGAGATCTCCTGACCGAGATCGCATAGCGCTGTGCTATGCTGCTTTGTCAGGCTTACAACTTTCTCCTTGTCGATCTCCGGTGGTAGCGTTGGCGCTGCTCCACCTACTGGATATTTCATTGCCCTCCTGTTCTTCGCGAAGGCGTCGCCACTCTCGGATGATTGAATATTTGTACTTGGAATTTGCCCTTATGGGGTCGGGTGTTCAGAGCCGGATTCGCTTTAATCAGGAGTATGACATCTGAACCTGTACTGCCAACTTAATGACGACGCACCAGAAAAAGCGTGTTTGGAGATTTGCCAAGTTTTAACGGGACGGAGGCGGTAGAAGCATTACCCTAACCGTCATTTCGGCAAGATTCCACTCCGCTTACTGAGATGGTAGAATACTGCTACCGTCAGCCAAAATTGCTTCACTTCCAAAATGGGGTTCCAGTGCTCTTATCCCAAGGCATTACTGGACTCTGATTAAGTCGCCTTCATCGTGTTGGTTGACCGCCAAGCGGGTGCTTAACGGCTTTCCGGGGGATACCTGGCTTACTGCCGGAGGTCACGAGTTGCTTGCACTACTCGGTACAAGAATCGACTTGATCATTGCCATGTTAATGACGATCAAGGACTTTTCGCCTACTAGAGGCACTTATCCGAGTAGTGTTATCCCTGTGTCATCAGTCGGCAAGCTACGACTCGCTGTGGTGGTATTCTTATGCCTGTGTGTGTGTGTGTGTGTGTGTGCGTACCTGCATGAAAAGAAAAGAAAAAATAACACAAGGTTTTAGATTGTAAATGTATGTAGGTGGGAAAACCTCAGTTTATTAGTGTCATCCATTCATATTGGCGGTTAATACATGTACCTACCATCGGTCTTTGGAATTTTTGAAAAATAATGAATAATTAGTTTATGGCAGGCAATTACATTATTTACTTGACACTGCTCGAATTGAACTGTCGCTCACTGTATATTTATTTGAAATCATGAAGCTGAAAATAAATTGAATGTGCACATCATATCTATATATATTGAGAGTATGGAACGTGAAACAAGTAATACAGAGAAATTTGTATTCTTTATATATTTTTTATTTAAAAAAGGAGACTTAAAAATAAAATACATTTGGATATGATTATTATTAAATGAATTTTTATTAATTTTTTAAAGATTTTTAACAAAGTTTAAAAATTCTTTACTATTTTCAAAAATTTTATCTGCATAAACAATTTTACGAATATCCCATTCTTCACTAATGGGCTCTTCAGCTACAAACTCGGCAAAGGTGGGCTCCATTCTTGGCCCCTCCTCGGTGATGTCGATCACCTCGATTTCCTCGTCCTCTTCCATTTTTATTTTCTTTGAACGAAAATGATCCTCTCTGATGAAAAAAATGGTATCCTCATCATCATCATCCACAATCTTCCTCTTCTGAGTGGGCACTACTTCTAATAGCTCATTCCATTCAGATGGACTGAGCTGTGGAAGTCTCGGGCTTGATGGTGATAATTGTGATGGTGGTGTTAGATGATGAATATGATGAAATCCTTCGTTACCGCCTCCAGTAGAGATCGGCAAGGACATGAGCTCGCACATAATCAAGTCCATCGAGTTCTCTTCCTCCGTCGTTTTGATGAAGTCATGACCGTTCCTCGACATCTTTTTGTATGAGACAGTTCTATTCAAGACTTAAACTCTACACCGAGTGCATTTATTTTCAAATTAATTAATAGTACGCACACGTACTTTTCAGGTCTTTCTTTATAAAATTTCACTAATGTTTATCCATGAGTTCTGATCATTTGAGAACCCAACCCATTTAACTAGTGCCCTAACATTTCGTCGCCTAATAATGTTGTAACGAGCCTTTCTTCTTTCGGCCGGGCTTAACCTCAGCCGAGCTGTGGGTCCGTGCAACAAATTGCACTTTTCACTTGTTGACCGAATGCGCTTTTTCTTGTTGACCGATCGCGCCTTGTCTTATTTGGTTGACCGACTGACCTTGTCTCTTCTTGTTGACCGACTGACCTTTTGTCGCGACTGTATCACGCGATCGGCGTGGTGACATGATTTTTGGTAATTTTCCACTCTGTTCTGCTGGCGGCAGCCAATGTCTGTCGTTAGTGTGAGTATGGATGGCGATATTGCGCTCGCCAAACTCCTCACACTATAACGGCGCTTGTCCTGTATGACGAGGGCGCCAGACACGCTCACATTGCTGACCACCTGCCGTTGAAAGAAAGAGGGCGAAAAAGAGCGAATTCGCCGCAACTGCAATCAGGGCCGGATTTCGGTCTGATATGCAGTTACTGTGAGGGGCGCATATAGCATAAATGTATATTCTACATACATTTATTTGCCACGGCTATATGGCTCCTCACACTCCCCCCTTCCTTCGGTAGTTGAAAATTTCCCCTCTTCAGCGGCGACGATCGGTGTTTTATCCCTTTGCTATGGGTTTTCGAGCTGGTACACCCGTGCCCCGTGCGCCGCCGACACTTTTATTCGGTAGCGGCGGCCGTCGCACCGCAGTAGTCGGGATGTCCGTCTGCTGGGACCCGGGTGGTTGTCTATTTCTTCTGTGACCCTCCTAGGCCACTCCCGGCGGCAATTCCCTCCATTCCGGTGGGCTGTTGCCACCGCACCTTTTCTCGCGGCGACTGGAGCGTTGTCTCCGGGCACGCTGTCTGTTGTTGGGTTATCAGTTCGGTGTACACCGGCGGTGGTGGTGGTGGTGGTGATGTGTCTTGCCGCCTAGTGCCCGGCCTTGGCACCGGTTGTTGCACCGGCCGTATCGTGGGTGCCTCCTCTTCCACTGCCATTCGGGTGGCACTCGCACATCTTCCTGCCGGTGTGCGTCCACTGCCCGGCGTCAAAAGTACGCTTGTACTCCTGGGTTCGTTTTAGCTGCGGCTTCGCGGGGCGTGGACACTCGTCCTCCTCGTCCGACGAGATGATGATGAACTCATCGGTCCGCCCCCGGGGCTCGAAGGGCATCGTCTCTTCGTCGTCCGGGTTTGGTGGCTTCGGCGCCATGATGCTTTGGCCGGAGTCAGAATCGGCGTCGTCGTCGTGCCCGTCGTCCGTCGGCTCTTCCCAGTAGACTTCCTCTTCGTCCTGGATTCCAGCTCCGCTGGCCTTGCACCGGGATTTGGGCCCGACCGGCGTTTGTCACTGGCGGCCGCGTTATTGCATCCGTTATCGGACATGTCACTTTGATTATTAGGTTGCGCGCGTGCCTGCATATTTGTTATATATTTTCCCGCCGGTGACCGTCTTCGCCAGTGTGCGTGGCTAACCAACGGTGCATTGTTTTTGTTGATTACTCACTTCTCTCTCTTTTTTTGTGCACGCCTCTACACTAGTGCAAGCATTACTATTGCCTGCATGGTTTTGCATATGCACTTGCACTAGTGTGCGTGACTTACTAACGGCGCCTGCGCAAAGTTTCGAGCGCTCTTATCAGTGCAGGTGTTGTTATTGTTCGCACTGTACCAAAACGTTATGTCGAGCCGCTGCACGTGCGCTCTCACCAGTTTGAGCGTGGTTGTCGTTCGCACTTTACCAACGATCACGTGATCATCTCGGTGGCGTGATTTTTGGTAACTCCTCACTGCAATTGGAGTGGCATGTTCTTCTCTGAACATTCTCCGCGCTCCGGGCTGTTTACCTGTTTTGGACCCGCCTTAGGGCTCCAATTAATGTTTATATTTATGTTCATTTTTCTTTTTATATTTAGGTCGTATAATTTTTTTTTTTTTTATTCCTACCCTTTCCTTTTGGGCGTTTATTTTAATTTCTCCTTGTATATTCTTTTAATTCTTTATATATAGGTGTATTTTTTGTATACCCTCCCTTTCTTTTTTTTATTCTTACCCTTTCCTGTTGGGCGTTTATTTTATTATATATATATATATATTTCTCCTTATTCTTTTGATATTTAGATGTATATGACCTTTGTATAACCTTTTTTTTTTTATTCCTACCC